>JBBPBS010000529.1:1278398-1310924 GCA_037974835.1 Cicer judaicum | reverse complement strand
TATATCAAGAAATCAACCATTTAATATTTTATAACTCAATAAATGAAGCTTTTAAATTGAAATGGAGAGAATAAATAATAAATATATATATAATTTTATCAGTTACACATTTAATATTTTTAAAAAAGATTAATAAATATTTTTAAATTTATTTTGTTTATTCTATTGAATCTTTAACAAATACTCTTAAAGCGTTTGTTAACATTATCTTTAACAAAATATGTCATGAGTTCAATTTTTCTTTTTACAAAATTAACAATTAATTATTAATATAAATTATTTAAAAAAAAAAATTAAGATCCAACTTGATAAATAAAAATAGAACATAGTTGATATCCTCCCTTTAATTTGAAAAAAAAAAAAGTGAATATTCTTCCTTAAGAAAAGAGAGGGTGTGTCATTATCACATATTTTTTACACATGACACGTGTCACTTTTACAATGATTCTACTCATTATTCAAAAAAAATATTTCTTGTACAATCATTACAAGACATCTTCATCACAGAGCGGTTACGAAGTATAAGCAACATTGATGGATGTATGATTGAGTAATAGACCATATCATATACATATACCATCCATTAATTTTTTTTTATCTTTTTTTAGCAAAATAGCAATCCAGATACTGAAAAATAATAAAATTATTGTACCTATAAATATCTAGAAGTATGTATTAATTGAGAATATTTTAGAATTATGAAAAATTATATTTTGGCATGAAAATTTTGATTGTGTTTCAATGTGTATGGTAGTTTGTAGAGAAAGGTTGTGAGAATTCAATATATTTTATTAGATTTTATTAATATACTTTATTTTTTTTTATTATATTTTATGTATTAATTTAATATATTTTCATTTGTTAAAAAAATAAAAAGAATGTCAAGATGGTCGCATGCCCATCATAGGACCTCTTAAAAGAGGTCCTAAAAGAGGAAAAATAATCATCTTTCATGTGGTTGCATTCTCATCTTGCGTCTTTTAGAAGCTTCAAAAAGTAAGACATTTTGTTATATGAATTACAAAATAGGGTATATTGTAAAAAAAATTTCAAAAAGTAAGGAATTGGATTTATTTATTTTTCCCATATATCATCTTTTAAAAGGAATTCGATATATCACACAAACTAATATATAAAAGTATTCTATTTTTTCTTTCGCTTTTAAGAGATCGCAATGTGGGAATACAATCATATAAAAGAAGAGTGGTTTTGATCCTTCAGAAGGACGTATCCTAGAAATGCAACCATCTATACCTTCGTTCCTTTTTTAACAAATAAAAATATATTAAGAATAAATAAAATATAATAAAAATAACTAAATTATATCAATAAAATTCAACAAAATAAGAAGAAAAAAAATATATCAAATATTAATTAATTATGGGGAACTGTTGCAAGCACCAAATTGAGGCGGTTATGTCGTTACAAATACACTTTTTAACCGTCGCAAATCAACATTGACTTATAGTATTTATATCTCGACAATATCTAAAGTTACATCAAGAAATCAACCATTTATTACTTTATAACACGACAAATGAAGCTTTTAAAATAAGATGGAAAGAATAAATAATAAAATTATATATAATTTTACCAGTTATGCATTTAATATCTTAAAAAAAATTTAAGATATTTCTTTTAAATTTTTTTATTTGTTCTATTAATTCTTTAACAAATATCCTTAAAGCATTTGGTAACATTATCTTTAACAAAATATGTCATGAGTTCCATTTTCTTTTTCACAAAATTAATAATTAATTATTAACAAAAATTACTTTTAAAAAATAAATTAAGGTCCAACTTGATAAATAAAAATAGAACATAATTGATAAGCTTGTTATCAACCGATAACAGTTAAATGAATTGACTAAATTTAAAGGACTCGATATAATTATTAAATATAAATTATTAAAATTTATTTTAATAATATTTAATAGTTTTCAGATAGGACAGTAAGAGAAGGATGTCCTTAAAAAATATTAAAAAAATTTAAAATATTATTGCTGTTAGTTTATCTATATTGTTCTTTATCGATAAAATTGAGAATTTCTCCTTTTAATTTGGAAGAAAAAGAGTGAATATTCTTCCTTAAGAAAAGAGACGGTGTGTCACTCTGTCACATATTTTTCGACCGGTGTCACTTTCAGAATGATTTTAGTTATTATTCAAAACAATTCTACAATCATTACAAGATATTTTCACAATGGAGCGGTTATGAAGTACAAGCAACATTGATGGATGTATGATTGAGTAATATACCATATCATATATGTATACACATACCATCCATTAATACTTTTTTTTTCTTTCAAAACAGCAATCCTGATACTAAAAAACAATAAAATTATTGTTTATAGAAGTATGTATTAATTGGAAATGTTCTTGAAGTATATTTATAGTTCTCTTATTGTACCTATAAATATCTTATTGTACTTTACATTTGAAATTAAGCAAGTTGTAAGTTTTCTTTCAGAAACACCACTCTTTCTCTAACAAAGTGATATCAGAGTTCTTGTGTAAATAAAGTTGATAAATGGTTACTAATGCCTATACTAATTTTCATTTTGCTCTTCTTACAAAAGAGAATTATGAAAAACGGTGTTTTTCGCATGAAAACTTTGCTTGTGTCTTAATATGTATGGTAGATTGTGGAGAAAGGTTATGAGAAGCCACCAGATGAAGAAAGTTTGTCTCAAAATGAGAAGGAAACATTCATAAAGACGAAGATGGAAGATCAACTTGCTCCTACCTCAAAAGAAGCTTAGGAGATTTTGGAGAAATCACCAAGACATTGACAAAGTGAAGAAGATAAAGCTTCAATCTCAAAAAGAAAGAACGAAGAAAAGACAAGAAGAGCCATTATAGCAAATTCTCAAGATCGCAGCTTCATTGAAGGATGAGGAAGATATTGTGATTATAATCAAATTAAAATGAGGTATCAAAAATCTAAAGTTAAATGTTATAATTTTCATAAATTTGGTCATTTATCTTGGGGATGTTGTAGCGCTCCTAATCAAGAAGAAGCAACTAATTTTGTTCATGAAGATGAAAAGTTTACTTTGTTGATAACACTCAACGAAGAAGATAAGGATACTAATATTTTGTTGTATTTGGACAATGATGTAAGTAATCATATGTGCGGATGCAAGGAGAATTCTATGGAGTTTGATGAAAAGGTGAATGAAAATGTATCAATTGGAGACTCACCAAATGCGCAAATTGAAGGGAAAAAATAAGACCAAAGGACTACGACACCGATTCAAGATGCAACTCCACCACCTTTTTTATCTATTTTTCAAGAAGAAAGTTCAAGCGAAAGACTAAGGAAGAAGAGATACATGAAGGACATTTATGAAAAGGCTAATGAAATTACTTTTTGACTTTGAAGAGTTATATTTTTTTTTTTTTTTTCTGTTAGATAGTGAACTTTCAAGTTTTGATGAAGTTATAAAAGGAAAAAGACCACAAATCATGAATGAAGAGATTGAATCAATTGTAAAGAACAACATTTGAGAATTACCAACTATACCCTAGGCTAAAAAAATACTAACGGAGCGGCAAAAAAATTCAAAAAATGACTCATCATAAAATTGAAATCAAACGGTATAAAAACTTAGATTTCAACTTTAGAAAATATTAATATTTTTAATTTAATTAACATATAAATAATTAATGCATCTAAATAGTTCTATATCATATAATTATATGTAATGTCATTAAATATATGTCAGATCGTTATTTTTTTTAGTTTAAAAATTTGAGAAACAGACCAAAATTGTCGACTTTTAAAATAAGAGAACCAATTTCAAATGTCACATTTTTTAGTTTCAATTTTTCATTTATCAAAAGCATACCTGAATAGTAGATATCCCGATGGCCCCATGAAACATTCCAAGACGAAACCCTAAACCCTGAAATAAGAGATAAAGTGTAAGACAGAGTAGTAAGTAAAGATGCAGAGCATGTGTGTTGATGTTATTAATAACATAGAAAAAGAAACTAAAAGCCTTCATTCGAGCATTTAATAACATAAAAGACATGTTTAGATTAACTTATTTGAATTTATCTATTAACATAAAAACTTATCGGACTGTTTGAGATAATGTATAGTACTAGACAATTTTTTTCAACTTGTTGGCAAGGCTATCCAAGATAGCTTATAAAAACAGTATATATGTTATATAAAAATAGTTTGATTTTATTTTATCTTTTGTTATAGAAATAGAGACTACTTATACATACAATTATAGAATAAGTGTTTAATTAAGTTGTTTGTCTAAGCATGTACTAAGATGACACATACAACAATAGCTGCTGTTGTTTTCGAATAAAAAACATTTTTGAAAATATTAAGATTTAGCCACAAAAAATATGTCTGAGATATTTACCTACAGTAATCATCAATTTAATCATCGTACTTTACTGTATGAAGTAAATATCACATGTGAAAACAAGAAACAAATTCATTACCACATGTATCAATTTAACCAAAGATTTGAATTTAACCGGAAAATAACTCGTAACAATTTACAAGAAACATGTAAATACCAGATGTATCAATTTAAACAAAGCTTTGAGTTGATTACACCAGACTTGCCCTCTTATTTTCTTCACCTTCAACTTCCCGTTTGGCAACACATGTTAAAACAAGATAATCCACCCCAATGTTCCCTGTAAATCCAGCACGTAATGCAGCATTACCAATCAATTTAAGCTGATCCGAACTTTCAGCATTCAGTGGAAATACTACTCTAGCACCAATTGTCAAACATCTGTGTAAAGATGTAAAAAAGATCTACAAAAATAACAGAAATTATATATTATTTAGAGTGACAGAGTAAATGTTATTATTATAATCTAATGTTAACATAGATGACAAGTTTCTATATGCTTTAACATACATGTACTGAAAAAAATTAAAAGCAGTATAATGATAAGAAAAAGAACATACTTCAATCTTGGATCAGGGTTGTGACATGATTTAACAGCATTACATAACCACTGCATTATCATATGATGAAGAGTAATAAATTTTTTGTATTCTTGTAATTATGTGAGAACTAATTAAGTTATTGTAAGATCCTTAATTTTAAATTCTAATTTATATATTTTGGAGAATTTTGTGCTGAATTTCTCAGGCTTTTTAACCAATTTTATGGCATTTTGAGTTAAATACCAAAAATATCTTTTTGAAAACCTGATTAAAATTATTCGTCGATGAATAATTTTATTTAATTACGGTGAATCTTTTGTCGAAGAAATTTTTTCTGAGATGTAGCATTTTTCAGAAAATTTCATCTGCCGATTTAATTGCGGCGAGAGTAGATATTTTTCTGAAAAAGTAATTTATGATGTGATGTAAGGTGACAAACGTAATCATTATTTTTATAAAAATATCTAAATATTTATAAATATCTAGTTATTTATTTAGATATTTATTATTATTATTATTATTATTATAATATATTATTATTATTTTAATATATATATATTATATATATATATATATAAGGCAAAGAAAGGAAGCAGCCGCTCACGTTTCCCTTTTCTTCCTCCTGTTTCATGTTTCACGTTCTCCCTCCAGCTTTCTTCTTCTCTCTCTGTTTGAAGAAAACAACAACCAAAGTATTGGTTTTGAAAAGAAAACAAACATAAACCTCAATTTATATACTAGATCTAAACTTTCATTCGAGAAGTGATAGAAGGGAAAGTTTTTCATTGCCACACTACGGTGCTAGTGAGCTAGTTTTCCACGCGACGTCATGAACTTAAATTTTACCGAAATTTATTACGGTATCGTAATCGCGTGTTAGAGCTATCGTTAAGGTAAGGACTCCTTCCAAACTTTTAGTTTGCATTTAGGACATTATTTGTGATTTTGTGGAAAAGAAATTTGATGTATTTGAGATGTGATTTTGTGAAAAATTAATTTAATGTGATTATGTGTAATTTAGTGGAATTTAAATTGGAGGTATGGTTTGTGGTGATTCAAGTTTGGTGTGATTTATATGTTTATAATTATTATTATGAATTTTTGAGATGTGATTTATTTGTGGATTTTGTAGAAAATGAATTGATGAAATTTGGTGGTTTATGTGTAAAAATGTGGAGTTTTGAAATTTGGTGAGTTATGTTTGAATTGTTGAAATTTAATTGAGGTGTTATATGTGTGTTATGGAATTGAATTGATTGTTGTCGGTGTGAATTGGCGATAATTAAATTTGATGAATTTGAGTTACATAATGAGTTATTTTCAAATAAATGAGTTTGAACTGAAATTGAAATTTTTCAAAAAATTAGCGTTGTTAAAGTTGTGAAAAAGTTCAAATTTTAACTAAGTTAAAGAGTTTGAGCAAAAAGATAAATTGAAATTAAAAATGGTTAGAGTTTAAAATGTTACTCTTTTAATTACAATTTGATTGAGTTTAAAAAGAAAAAAAAAAGTTTAGAGTATTTTATTAACTCAAAAATTTTGGTGCTTTAATAGTCAAGTGTATGTATGGGAAATTTTGACGATATTTGTTTTATTTAGTTTTAAGTAAATAATATAGATTATTTGGTTTTAAAATTTTGGTGTGAGAAAGATTTAATTTTGGAAATTTTGTTGTGTTTGGATTAGTTTTATTGTGAACAAGTTGTTATAAATATTCATGTTTATGTAGTTAGCTCCTTGAGTCTCAAAAAGGAATCGAGACCGTTGGTACTGAGTTAGCGGTGGGGAGAACTCTGATATATTAATGTTGTTGTGGTGATTTATGGTTGAAAATTTTAGAGATTGAATATGATGGTTAATGTTTGGAAATTTTGGTGATTTATGTTAGGTGAAATTGATGTGTTCATATTTAATATTATGAATTTTTGAGATGAAATTTATGTGTGACTTGGTGGAAAATGAATTTAATTCAATTTAGGTGTGAATTGAATTTGGAGATGTGATTTATGTGTGGTTGTGGAAATTTTAAGTGGTGTGAATAAATATGTTTGAGTATGCTCTATGTTGTGTCTGAAAAATCATTAGTGTTAAATGAGTATTAAAAATGGGGAATCTTTTAATAGCTGAATTTACTTAATGATTATGATGAAAAGAGTTAGAGTATGCTCATGCATTTCATAGTACATGGTGACCGCGATGGGGCCATGGTGATAGTGGTGACCGTGATGGGCCACGGGATGATGCCATGTGAATTGTTGGTTCATCTTATCCTTGCGGGGATTGTCGCGTCGTGCTGATCTGTGAGAGATTGCACTCTAGAATGTGCTGATCTGTGAGCGATTGCACTCTAGAAAATTGTGCTGGTCTGTGAGCAACTGCACTCTTGTATGTCGTGCTGGTTTGTGAGAGACTGCACGCTAGTAAATCGTGCTGATCCGTGAGAGATTGCACCTCGGTAATTAGTATTGGTCTGTGAGAGGCTGTACAATTATGATTTACACCCCTCGAGGAGGGTTTTGGTTTGGAATTTCGGAATCATGCATTATGGCATATACGCATTGCATTAGGGTGCTTGACACGCGAGTCATGTCTGTTATACTTTGATGATTGTATATACATATTCGGTTGTTGCCGGATTTATCGTAATTGCTTTAAGGTGTGTAGTTGGGTTGATTAAGTTTTAATGTATTTATGTGTTCATAATTGATTTAATGAATATTCGATGTGTGATTGAAATGTGAATTTGTGGAGATTAATTTGGTGTTAATTATGTGTTCATAATTGATAATATTAATGTTTGAAGTGTTGATTGATTCAGAGCCATTTTAGAATTGAAAATCTACATTTTATCAATTGTATTCGGCTACGACAATGTAGTTTGTCAAAACTTCACTTTTCAACGTTGTTTATGCATTTTTCGACATATGAAAACCCTTTCGAGGAGCATGCTAAGACGAAAGGTTCTTTTGAGCATTTGAAAATATAAGAAATTTGCTATGTGATATTTGTTAATTTTGGTTGGTGACCTTTACAATTATTGTGGAAATTTGGGCTTTACCCTCAGATGAGAAACAGGATCATCCTACCAGTTAGTACCCTGGTGATGGGAAAGTAGTTAGTCATACCTGACTGAAGCTGTGTCAGGAGGATCTTACGGGACGCGTGGAGATCACCCAGGTTGTGTAGTTTTTGTAGCATGATCAGATTAGGTGGTTGTATAAGGACTAGATATCTTTCTTTTGTGATTATATTTATTTCATTTTGGAAGATTGTATCCATGTTTAAACTGTTTGATGTCTTTTCTTTTGATGGGTCCATGTTCCACTTTTTGATGTAGAAATATTTTGGATTCATATTTCAAAAACTATTCCGCTGCTTGTAAATTATATGACTTAAATGTCGTTGCGTTATCAACTTGTTGGCAAGGCTATCCAAGATAGCTTAGAAAAACAACATATATGTTATATAAAAATAGTTTGATTTTATTTTAACTTTTGTTATAGAAATAGAGACAACTTATACATACAATTATAGAATAAGTGTTTAATTAAGTTGTTTGTTTAAGCATGTGCTAAGATGACACATACAACAATAAAGATGAAATTAGGATAGCGGTATACCTGATCCATATCACCGAGTATAAGGTAGCCCGCAACCTCACGCTCCAATGCAATATCTTCAAGTTAAGAATTTTATTTATAAAAAATACAAATTACAGTATGCAAAATAGAAAAATAGGAAAAAATAAGAAAATAAGTTGGAAAAAGAATGAAAATATACTACTCAAGCATTACCAAAATATTGAAAGCCCAATATATTTTTTTTTCTTAAAAAATTAATATTAAAATAAAATGAACAAAAATTTAAAGAAAATGAACATCCTAATAAAAATAAAAAGATTACTACTCGAACCAACTCATTTGCATGACCCACAAATCATCATTAACTGAAATATGGTTAAATCAATGCCAAAATCGAGCCTAGAAATTATAAGTTCAGTTTATAATGTTTCGGCAAAATTAGGTCTAAACCCATCCATACTCAAGCGATGTTCAACCATATCCTCAAATTTTGTTTTATTTATTGTTATTAATAGAACTGGTTGAAGTATTGTCAATAATAAATGGATATTTAAGAGTATCAACATAGTCATATTATCTAATTTTTTATTTTAAAAAAATGTACCATATTGCAAATATTGGAATTTCCAACACATCAAATATATAGTATTTGTGGAAATAAACATGTGTATATATGTCCACACCACTTTTCCAAACATATGAAGGTGTGTTTAACAAGCACAGTTCGTATAACTCGTGAATTTACTAATGTTATTTCTTTCTTTTCTTTTTTAATCACTAAAGTAATGCTAGTTCTATGAAGTCTTAAAATCATAAAAAATTACTTTTCTTTTTTAATAATATTAACAATTATTATTATTGTTGTGTACGTCGAAATAAATTTTTTTAAATTAACATTATTAATATTTTACGTGTTGTCTACTATATCACAAGATAGATTATATAATCTTCCTTTAATGTTTTCTAATGTTTTATTATAGAATAAACCATAACCAATTACACAACTGAAAGCCAACATAATAAATTGGACAACGACAACAATAGCTGCTGTTGTTTTCGAATAAGGGGCAAGTATGCCAAATAGACATCCTTCCTGCCAAGATTTGGAACCACCGTCACAATAGCTGCTGTTGTTTTCGAATAAAAAACATTTTTGAAAATATTAAGATTTAGCCACAAAAAATATTACTGAGATATTTACCTACAGTAATCATCAATTTAATCATTATACTTTATTGTATGAAGTAAATATCACATGTGAAAATAAGAAACATGTGAAAACAAGAAACAAATTGATTACCACATGTATCAATTTAATCAAAGATTTGAATTTAACCGGAAACTAACTCGGAACAATTTACAAGAAATATGTAAATACTAGATGTATCAATTTAAACAGAGCTTTCAGTTGATTACACCAGACTTGCCCTCTTATTTTCTTCACCTTCATTTTCCTGTTTGGCCAGCAAAGTGTTTGCAACACATGTTAAAACAAGAAACCTTTTTTCCTTCTTCCAACTATCATCATAAGACAATTGTTCCGAGTTAAGGAAAAATTATGCTTAAAAAGACAAACAAACAGAGTTTTAAGAAGAAATAAATGCTTGAAACCAAGTTGAACAAAACACAAATATCTATAGTGTCAATTAATATTTTATAGTATCAATTAATGCTTGAAACCAAGTTGAACAAAACACAGTTTTAATATTTTATCCCACAGATATTCACTATTGTTTAAAGTGAGTAAATACAATGTATTTTAAATCCAAAAAAAAAAAAAGTATAGATTATGAGAAAAGTATCATCTATAATGTACTATAAAAACTCGTACAACACATGAGAAATTAGTCGTTGAAAGAACTACGTTAATTACAATTTTCAATTTATTTCATTTGATTATTGAATGTTTAACAACGCATCAACTAGTAAATATTTATTTAATAAATTGAAGTATATATAATACCAAATTAAAAAAAATTATTCAAATATTTAAAAAATAAATAAAATCGGTGGAACCAAAATTAATTTAAATATGGACATAATATTTAAATCTCTTTGTTTAAGGTTTTACTAACAAAATAAGAAACAATTTTAAAGATATTATGATTCAATTTTCTAACACCTATTAAAGAAATAATCAAATCCTTTGAATATTGGCTCTCATTACATTGGTTACAAACATTACATTGCTTACAAACATTGGATTCAAATTTGTTTTAGATTGCACCAATGAAAATTGTACTTTTCTCGGTGAAAATCTGATCTCCTAGTCGAGTAAAAGACAAAGCACTATTACTCTGTCAACAGTAGAAGCAGAATACATCTCAGCAGTTAGTTGTAGCACTCAAGTGTTGTGGATGAAACATAAACAAGCAGATTTCAACATAAATGAAAGTTAAATTCCAATCTTCTATTATAATACTTTAGCTATATGTTTAACCAAAAATCTGATTTACATTCAAGAACAAAACATATAGAGATTAAACATCATTTCATAAGAGATTATGTCCAAAAAGTTATTTTAGACATTAAATTTATCAACACTAATTATCAATGAACTGATATTTTCACAGAACCCCTTGTTGAGGACAAATTTAGTTTTATAAAGGAACATCTGAATTTAATGTTAACAAAAGAATGATGTTGAATCCTTTGTAATATTGCCTTTGATAAAATAGAGTGAATGGTAAAATGTCTATATGCTTTGATTTTGATGACATTAAATTTATTTGTGCCTTTAGTAAATCTAAGTTCAATTAATCCTTGAGTATGCACCGTTTTCGTCGTTAAGTTGCGATAAACTGACAGGGGGAGAAATGTATTTTTTTTAGCGGAACTATTTTTAAAATCCATTTATCACTCACAACTCGTAGTTTTTCTTTTTGGGTTATGACAAAAGAGGGAGAATGTATTTTTGAGTAAAATATTTCTACTCTGTCAAAGTATCTTTCATCATATTCTAAGGGGGGGCAGGGGGAGCTATGTATCGGGAGGAACTTCACTTCCTCTTATCCTCATCTACTCTTTTTTCCTCTTTATCGATTTTCTTCCCTTCCGGTTCTTATTATTATTCTGATTCTTCCGAGGTCTATGTCTGTCTGAGATATTTACCTACAATAATCATCAATTTAATCATCATACTTTATTGTATGAAGTAAATACCACATGTAAAAATAAGAAACATGTGAAAACAAGAAACAAATTGATTACCAAATATTTGAATTTAACCAAATATTTGAATTTAACCGTAAACTAACTCGGAACAATTTACAAGAAACGTGTAAATACCATATGTATCAATTTAAACAAAGCTTTGAGTTGATTACACCAGACTTACCCTCTTATTTTCTTCACCTTCATCTTCCCGTTTGGCCAACAAAGTGTTTGCAACACCACATGTTAAAACAAGAAACCTTTTTTCCTTCTTCCAACTATCATCATAAGATAATTGTTCCGAGTTAGGGAAAAATTATGCTTAAAAAGACAAACAAACAGAGTTTTAAAAAGAAATAAATGCTTGAAACCAAGTTGAACAAAACACAAATATCTATAGTGTCAATTAATATTTTATAGTAAAGTAGGAGTATATGATTGTATAAAGTGGTTGGAAGATGAATCCATATGCATAAATGAGGTAAGAAAAAGGGATGTCCGAGACACAATTACACGTTTGTGATCGTTTTTGTCCTTCCTTTGAACGAGGGAAATATACAATTTAAGATATTACATTAAGATGTTTAATAGAATAATTTAACTAAAAAGGATATACATCCTTGTAAATAATATATGCATTAATTTCATCTCCTCATTCTTACCATCCAAAAAAGCATAGATTCAAAGTCTAATTCATCAAGAAACAACTTTAGCAATTCAAGTTACAGATATCTACAAAAAACAAGTAATAGGAGGATAACAAATGAGTGACAGACAACACATGAATTCAATACATTTGTTGAGAAACCCATGTTGACACAAGAGATATTGCCTAAGTTTATAAGGCTTGGGCAGTCCTCCCTTGAATTAGGCTCCAAATTCTATAAATAATATTATATTATATATATCATTACGATATAAAATAGTACATGAACGTCCTACACTGTTAGTCTGTCAAATGATTCAATTGACTAGTGATTACTCATTACAGCAACTATCAAGCATTGGATGCTGATTGAGAAAAAACATTAGGAAGTGCAAAAAAGAATTCTCATGTAACTCTTGATAAAACAAATGAGCTCCAGTAATTTTGTAATATTTATTCATACCTTCCTAGATGATCCACCACACTTACCCCTCCAAATCCAGCATCTAATGCAGCATTACCAATCAATTCAAGCTGATCCGAATTTTCAGCATTCAGTGGAAATACTACTCTAGCACCAATTGTCAAACATCTGTATAAAGATGTAAAAAAAGATCTACAAAAAGAACAGAAATTATATATTATTTAGAGTGACAGAGTAAATGTTATTATTATAATCTAATGTTAATATAGATGATAAGTTGTAAAGAAATGTGGAAAACTTTGCAAGTTTCCACATGCTTTAACATACACATGTACTGAAAAAAATTAAAAGCAGTATAATGATAAGGAAAATAACATACTTCAATCTTAGATCAGGGTTGTGACAGGATTTGACAGCATTACATAACCACTGCATTATCATACAAGAATCAACAAAATGAGTAATGAATATATTCTGCTTAACAGGGTGCTCATGCATGTCATATTTTTTAGTTTGAAATTTTCATTTATCAAAAGCATACCTGAACAGTAGATATACCGACGGCCCCATCAAACATTCCAAGACGAAACTCTAAACCCTGAAATCAGAGATAAAGTGTAAGACAGAGTAGTAAGTAAAGATGCAGAGCATGTGTGTTGATGTTATTAATAACATAGAAAAAGAAACTAAAAGCCTTCATTAGAGCATAATAATAACATAAAAGACGTGTTTAGATTAATTTATTTGAACTTATCTATTCACATAAACACTTATCAAATTGTTTGAGACAATTTATAGTACCAGACAAGTTTTATACATACAATTATAGGATAAGCGTTTAATTAAGTTGTTGGTCTAAGCATGTGCTAAGATGACACATACAACAATAGCAGGCAAAGCTAGAACAATAATTTATAAATTTATAATAAAGATGAAATTAGGATAACGGTATACCTGACCCATATCACCGAGTATAAGGTATCCCGCAACCTCACGCTCCAATGCAATATCTACAAGTTAAGAATTTTATTCTAAAAAATAAAGATTACAGAAATATGCAAAATAGAAAAATAGGAAAAAAAAAATAAGAAAAAAAAGTTGGAAAAAGAATGAAAACATACTATTCATTGAGGTTGAAATGTCAAGACCAATCCAACGGTATCCATTCTGTGTGATAGTCTCACCACTAAGTCCTGATCCACAATATAACTCAGAAATTAATAGATATAGAATATAACGAATGAATGAGAAAGAGAGAAAGTGAATGAAGTAAAATTGAAATACCAAGATCAAGGAGTAACTTAGGAACACCATCTTTGGGTAAAGCGAGTAGCTCCAATGCTCTCTCAGACATTGAAGTCTATATTAAACACACAAAATCAAAATTCAATAACAATAAAAATAATGAGAAAAAAGAAAAAGAAAAAGGAATAGAGAGCGAGACGCGAATGTTTTTCGACATTAATACTTAAGGGTTTAAACAAAAAAGAGCTCAGAGTTTAATGGGTTTTTTATGGATTTTTTTTTTTAAATATCCCACTTTTTTAATAAATCAAATTATAATACCAAATCTAAAAAACTTATTCAAATATTTTAAGATTAAAAAAAAATCTATGGAACAAAAATTAATTAAAATATGGACATAATGTTAACAAAAACCCTATTTTACATTCAAATACTTTAGCTATATGTTTAAATTATTCAAATACTTTAACTAAATGTTTAATTAAAAATTCTATTTTACATCAAGAACAAAACATATAGAGATTAAACATCATTTCATAATAGATTATATCCATAAATGTATTTTAGACATTAAATTTGTCGACACTAATCATCAGTAAATTGATATTTTCACGGAACTCCTTGTTGATAACAAATTTAGTTTTATAAAGGAACATCTAAATTTAATGTTAACAAAATAATGACGTTGAATTCTTTGTATGATTGTCTCTTGTAAAATAGAGTGAGTGAATGATAAAATGTCTATATGTTTTGACTCTAATGACATTGAATTTATTTGTTTCTCTAGTAAATCTAAATTCAAATTATCCTTGAGCATGCATAGTTTTCTTTGTTAAGCCCTGACAAGGGGAGAAATATATTTTTTGAGAGGAACTATTTTTAAACCCATTTATCACTCACAACTCATTGTTTTCCTTTTGTGTGATGATAAAAGAGGGATAATGTATTTTTGAGTGAAATATTTTTACTCTGGCAAAATATCTTTCATCATATTATGAGGGGGAGCATGGGGAGCTTTGTTGAAATGTTTTACTCTTGCTTTATTTATACTAAAAAAGTTGTTACAAAAATGGATGTTTGTCATCACCAAAAATAGAGAGATTGTTGGAATCAAGTTGATTTGAAGATCTAAAGTCCTACTTGTTTTGATGATAACAAAATTAATTTGTAAGAACAATTTAATGCACTAATGTTTCAATTAAGTGTGCAGCTTCGAGACAACGTTTTTTCTCTACATTCTAAGTGTGGTGACGCGCGCCTCTGGTAGTGACTTTATTCAAGCAAGTTTCAGTTGATTCTAGTGTTGCAAGAGACACTCAATTTAAGTTGCTTCTTATAAATGCAACCATGTTTTGTTTCGTTTGCTTGTAAAGACTACAACAAGAAGTGACCATCTACCTCTAACAAGTGTGACAAGTAGGTGATTGCATTTGTTTCTAACAATCACCTAGCATCTGAATTGTTTGACTCTGATATGTTATGTATCCTCTAACAAAGTCAACGCTCTGAAGAAAATTCAACGCTCTAAGGAAATCATATTCTCTTATGATAGTCAATGATCTGATAAAGTCATTGCTTTGAGAAAACAAAACTCTACACATCCTTTACTAACTACTTTGAATCTATTTTATCTTATGATAGTCTATGAGACATACTCTCATACTGTACCCTCTACTTAATGGATCTTCTAATATTTTTGCTTTCATGTCAAAATACGCATAATCGTTGATACAAATTCACTTCAAATATGTTGAAATATTTTTACGAATTTACAAGAGACTTACAATGAAAACTTCATGATATTCGATCAGATTTTTTACAATCAAGTCAAATTCCATAAAAATTTAAACTTTATATTTTAATACTATAGTACTCTTATTTTTAAGCCGACGCCTTCTGACTTCATAAGGAATAAATTTTGAATATGTTTTTTTTTAAACTTATTAATTGTTATAATATAAATAATAAATTATATTAATATTGTGATAAATTTAATTATTTTTTAATTTAATGTATACTAATGACAAAAAAAGAAGTAATATAATCCACAAAATTGAATAATAATTTTGTTAGACATTTATTCTAAAAAGTAAAAATGAAATCGAGACAAAAAAAAATAATAATAATAATAATAATAAAAATAAAGAAAAAAAGAATGAAAGAACATGTCTAACAATATAGTTATTGTCTTGACGGTCTTTCCAACTAGAGCCACAAACTCTCATTCTCCAAGTCTTCTGCCTCGACTAATTGTCATCTAGAAATTGTGTACTCTATTCATAATTTTCGTTTCTGAGTTATACTATTTCTAAAATATAAAATGTTTGGTGTACCGGCCCAACTCACATTATGATTATGAGAGATATAAGAATAAACAGATTGATCTCATAAATGTGATATATTATTTATATGATATTAAAAAAATTTAAAAAAATAATAAGTTATCGAATAAATGTATGAAAATTAAAAATGTATTAATATGAGAATTGTTGTAAATATATTTGTCTTTTGTCCGATGAAATTCAACTTGTACCAATCATTAAATATATTCTAAATTATCAATGAATATGGTACATCATAACAAAAATATTTTAAATTAATTTATAAGAACAAAAATTTAAAATATGTGAAATAGATAATTAAAATCTTGAATTTTAAACGTGGTGATATAAATTTCAAATTTAGAAATAAGAGCATAAAAATACATTTAAACTAATTCTTTTTCAAATTTATTTATTAGCTTTTAAAAACATTTGATATATATATATATATATATATATATATATATATATATATATATATATATATATATACTTCTTATATTTGTAACTTGCAACAACTTTTTTTTTCTTTAAGAAAAAGCAAGATAAGTTGTGTTTGAAATGTGGCGGCGACACATGTAATTGTTGTAAGGATCTTAAAAGTTTCTAAATCTACTCGAAAAACACGGTCACAATGTTTCTCCTTCTTCCATTCCAAAAACAAAAATGTACCGTTTTTTTGGTATAATCAATGCCCTCAAACAATCTCACAGTAAGTTCCAATTTTTATCTTTCATGGATTTAGATTATTGGAAAAATAAAAACTATTCTTTTTCATTATAACATTGATCACAAATGGATTACTTGTTGCACATAAAGTACCCCTTAATATGATTGTGTCTCTGTTTATTTAGATTTGGCAATGAGATTTTTTAGAAATCATTCTGAACAAATTATTCTCAGAATTGTGTTTTAGATCATTTTCATTATCATTGTATGAACAACAATGGTTTACAACAATGTAGGTTGTTCAAACCTAAAAAGATACATCATTTGATTTAAATTATTGTTGCAAGGTTTCTTGTATTTGATTTGGTGTATGAGATAAAATTGATTTTAAAGGTGCAAAATTGGTATCGACAAGTTTATATGTGCTCGAGTATAATTAATTCTTCTCCTCAAATAGATTCTAATTTCAAGCTAGAACTTCGAGCTTTTTTTCAAAATCATTTTTTTCTCTACATAACCAAACACACTAATTACATTACTTTGTGTTGATTTTTTAAACCCTTTCCTTTGTAAAGATGATTTTAAATAACTATTGTTTATTCCTTCATTACAATTGTTTGAATTTCATATTCTAGAGCTTATATATGCATTGTATGAAATTATTGAAATAAAATACTAAAGCCTCTCTCACATGACAGGAAATTACTAGACATATCTAGTATTTCTGACAAGTCTCTCTATGTAATTGATTCACAATGTTCGACTCTGGTTACAAGTCACAATATATTGGAGGCCATAAGGAGAAATTTGTGAGGTATAGATACAAAAGCATAATTATTTTATTTTCCAATTTCGTAACATGCTCAATGTGTGTAAACATTTTTTCAAAATTAGTGGTATTGATGACCATTTTGCTTAAATCATTACTACTGATTAACACCTCAAAGATAATGTGTCACATGTAAACTTTGATTTTGCTTCTATTTAATAAGGTAAGATAAGCATCTCTAAGTCTAATATACAGTTGATGATGTAGGTTGGATGATTTGGATTCTAATTTGTCAATGCCATCTAGCTCTAGTGGGATGAAGAAATTAAGATTTAATTTAAACTCTTTGCCTATACCTATTCCCGGTCGCGGAAGAAAAAATCCGTCGAAATCGTTTCGAGTAGGCGTAAAGAGGGGATCAGATGGACTATTGAATATTGGAAGATCACTTAAAAGTGGAGTCACTTGGGCAGTATTTCCAGAAGATCTTAAAGTGTCACAGAAAAAAGTGTTTGATCCTCAAGATAAGAATCTTCTATATTGGAACAAGTTTTTCGAGATTCTATGCATTCTTTCTATAGCTTGTGATCCTTTCTTCTTTTATCTTCCTTATTTCAACCACAAATCATATTGTTTAGCCATAGATAACAAACTAGCAAGTTTTGCTGTTACATTGAGAACAATATGTGATTGCGTTTATCTCATTCGAATAAGTTTCCAATTTCGCACTGCCTTCATCGCGCCTTCGTCTCGAGTATTTGGAAGAGGTGAACTTGTCATAGATCCTGCATTGATAGCAAAGAGATATTTACAACGATACTTTGTTGTTGACTTATTGTCTATTGTTCCTATGCCACAGGTTTGATATATTATCCATGCTTAATATGTCTTGTGTAATAGACATATTGTTTCCATTTTCTTTCTCATTGAAAAATGAATGTGTTGGGTATTAAAATGAGGTCGGCCTGCCTAGGACTAGAGCGGGGTACCAGTCCATAACGATCAAAGTCGAATCGAGATCCTATTAAAGAAGCAAATTCAATGAAGCAACAACTAGTACCATAGAGAAGTGGCCATAAACTGGATAGTCTTGACCAATTTGAAAGATCATTTAAAAAATATTATTGCTTATTGCTTGATATTTCTATAATTCTATATCTATATTAATCGAATTATAGAATACAATTAATATAGAAAATCTAGTTAGAAAATAGTAAAGAATCTGTTTTTGACAGGAAATGGATATATCCATATATTTCAGACTTTAATTTTTATGGTCTAAAGAGAGGAATGGAAGTTATTGACACGGGAGCTCCTCTAAGTGTTCCAGTCGGAGGAGCAACTCTAGGGCGAATTTTCAACGTACTTGGAGAGCCTATTGATAATTTAGGTCCTGTAGATACTCGCACAACATCTCCTATTCATAGATCTGCGCCTGCCTTTATACAGTTAGATACAAAATTATCTATTTTTGAAACAGGAATTAAAGTAGTAGATCTTTTAGCTCCTTATCGCCGTGGCGGAAAAATAGGACTTTTTGGTAGTTGTAATCTAGAAAGTAGTATTTAAATACAAGTTCTACACTATAAACCCTAAGAAACTACAATTGCTTAGCAATCAGAGATATAAATGCAATTGACTGAACTTTGTGATCAAACATCATGCGTTCTTACTTTTATATTTTCGTATCTTTATCATTTAAACTGGGGTTGTTTTTCTTAGTTCTAATCGAATGAAACAAAAGTAATAAACTTTGAATAAGTGAAATATCAAGAGATTAAGTTTTATTGTTGTTCATAAAAGGTTTAGTTATGTTGGTAAGATCAAGAAAAGAAAATACAAGGATTATTCCATCTCTTATTTTACAACACAACAAACTATTGTTAATTAATCATGCAATACAAAAAATAGCAGTTTATTCAAATCTCATTGTGAAATAGTGCTATAGCACTAGTATAGCATAAAAATTGTGCTATTGACAACATGTTGTACTAAATAGCGTATAGCATAACAATAACAATATGTTCAAATTCCATTATATTATAGCGCTATAACCGATATTTAACAACACTTATTTAAATAAGATTATGGAAATTTCTTGAAAATATGTCTTAATGTTTGTTACAGATTGTAGTGTGGAAATATCTTTATAGTTCAAGACGTATGGAGGTATTGGATACAAAAACATCACTCTTGAGAAATGTCATCATGCAATATTTTCCAAGATTCATACGCTTTATACCTTTGGCTTCAGAAGTTAAAAAGACAGCTGGTGTTTTTTCTGAAAATGCATTGCTTGGTGCCATGTACTATTTGATCTGGTATATGCTTGCTAGCCATGTAAGTACATTTCTAAGACAATTCATTTTGTTTTAGTTTTACCTCGTTGCAGTATCACCTATGAAGTCAGGATACTCCATAAAAGAAAAAGTATAGGTCTACCTGTATCCAACACCTATACTCCTTAGATACTTCCCTATACATTTGATACTCCTAATATACTTCTTGATATTACATTATCAAATACCAAAAAAAATTTGTAGTCAAATCATTAGACACAGAAGAAGACCTAGAAAAATTATAAGAAATGCTATTAGTGAAGACATAGAGACTAATGATTTTGATAGAGATGTAATATATGAGAGAACATTATAGTGGCATTTGATCCATGTAACCACGACCCTACTTAATTGAATAAGGGTTGGTTGTTGTTGTTGTGCTTTAAGTTCTTCTACTAAAATGTTTTTGTTGATCTCCTGACATAGGGGTTGGAATATATTGTTATAGGCAAAGTTCTATCATTCTTGTTACCATCACAATTATCCTTCTTTTCAAGTATTGTACATTTATACATGTTTTTCTATATAATTTTGTTAACATATCCAAGTTGAATCGTATCATAAATTTAAAAAAATTATCGTATTGTGTATGCACACCATACTGTATGTATGCTGCACTATGTAGTCGGACTTCATATCACACACATGAAACACTAATATTAAATAACAGGTTTCAATTTACTGAGATATGAAGTAAGAATTTTATTCTTCTGATTATAATTCTGTAGATAACGGGCTCTGTGTGGTACTTATTAGCGATAGAACGTAATGACACATGTTGGAAGAATGCTTGTAAAGAAGTTGAAGGATGTAATTCACATTTCTTGTATTGTGGAAGTTCAAGTAAGCATATGTCAGGGTATGAAAGTTGGAGAAATGTTAGTGAATCTGTTCTTAAAAGTAAATGCTTTGTTGAAGATGATAACTCAGCCTTTAATTATGGAATCTTCTCTCAAGCTATAGAGTCTCATATTGTTGCTTCTGTAGAAGTCTTTCCCAAATTTTGTTATTGTCTGTGGTGGGGACTTCAGAATTTGAGGTATATTTGTCTGAATCTTTAGAACTATATATTATCATCGACATAAATCCTCTCTATAAAGCTATATCATCTGGTCTCGAATATTAAAAAAATGTACTCATAATTTTCTACATCCAAAATTATCATTCAATCAATATAAGTTTTATTGTCAAATGACTCTCTTATTCTCACGTAACAAGTCTTCATGAAATTATCTCAACTGTAGTGAAAAGTCGAGCACTATCATGCATTTTTAATTTTTTTCTCGTTGATAAGTTAATATTTGTCTACATCAAAGCCTCCTACTGACATTATAAATAGTTTTAGAATTATAGATTCTAGATTTACTTTATGTTGTCATAATCTATACCATCCTTCATAAGATGATAACATGTTCAAACTTTGACCTCATTCCAATCAAAGCATTAGTTGATACATGTGTTTGAAGAGTACATTTGACATTGCTATATGTTCCCAAATTTTACAAGGCTAATATACCTTCTTTGTTTTGCTTTTAACAGTACACTTGGTCAGGGGCTTCTAACTAGTACCTACCCTGGAGAGGTTATGTTTTCCATAGTAATAGCTATTATGGGGCTTGTGCTTTTTTCTCTTCTCATTGGAAACATGCAGGTAAACAAAAAATTTGCATGTAAAACTTGATTTATTGAAGTACTACAACAAGTTTGCACAAAAGTTCTAATCTTTGAGTTATAATGCAATTGGATAGACCTACCTTCAATCAATGTCAGTTCGTTTGGAGGAGATGAGGATCAAAAGGCGTGACTCTGAGCAGTGGATGCATCATCGCTTGCTTCCTTCGGAGCTAAGGGAAAGAGTCAGACGCTATGATCAATACAAGTGGTTGAACACCCGAGGAGTAGATGAAGAAACTTTGGTTCAAAATCTTCCAAAGGATCTTAGAAGAGATATAAAACGCCATCTTTGTTTGAATTTGGTTAGAAGGGTGAGTACTAAGAAAACTAGCTTTTATTTTCTGAGACAGGTCGTTGCAACACAAAAAGTATTCCTTCTGAGTCCTTTTTTTTCTCATTAGTATTAATTGTATGACCTATTATTCAGGTTCCTCTTTTTGCTAACATGGACGAACGTTTGCTTGACGCTATATGTGAACGATTGAAACCAAGTTTATATACAGAGGGAACCTACATAATTAGAGAAGGTGATCCAGTTGATGAGATGTTGTTCATCATTCGTGGTCGTCTAGAGAGTGTTACTACAGACGGTGGAAGAAGCGGTTTTTTCAACAGAGGAGTTTTGAAGGAAGGTGACTTTTGCGGTGAAGAGTTGCTAACATGGGCATTGGACCCAAAATCTGCAGCTAACTTGCCATCTTCAACAAGAACAGTGAAAGCTATGAGTGAGGTGGAAGCGTTTGCTTTGGAAGCAGAGGAGTTGAAGTTCGTCGCATCACAGTTTAGACACATACATAGTCGACAAGTTCAGCATACATTCCGATTCTACTCGCAGCAATGGAGAACATGGGCTGCAATCTACATTCAAGCCGCATGGAGGAAGCATTTACGAAGAAAACGCAGGAAGGAAGAAGAAGAATTCTATGAATCTGATTATGCAGGAAGTGATGATTCTACAAAGGCTTTGGTTCCGCGCGCTCAAAATTCGTCAAGATTTGGAATTAATACAACAGCATATGTTTCTCGCTTCGCTGCTAATGCCCTTCGTGGTCACAAACTTCGAGTTTCAAGTTCAAGAAGTTTGGTCACTATCCAAAAGCCCTCAGAACCTGACTTCAGTGCTCTTGATGATGAAGAGTAATATTTTTTTTGTTTTCTTGTTAATATGTGAGGACTAATTAAGTTATCTTCATTTACACTGTTGTAGTGTCCTTTAGCACGACACTGTTTACACTTGTAAAATATGTGACAAATTTTGGTGGGTTTGGCATATAAAGAAAGACATGGTTCTAGGCTTGTTGTATTTCGGTAGATATTTGAAATAATTAGATAATATTCATATAGTTTCTTACACGTCAATTTTTATACATCTATAGGCTTGTTATTTGCAGTTGTCATTTTTTTTCACTAATTTTTAAAATACACTACCAATAAACATAATTTAACATTTTACTATGTACAAAAAGTATAAAAGATTCATTAAACAGTGCATGGGGAAGAGCTGTTGGAGTTTGAATAATTTAAGGTTCAATTGTAGCTAGGAGTTTGAACAATTTAAGGTTCAATTGTAGCCATTATAATCACTAGCATACAGGCACTACCGTATGGCCATACCTGTCTATCAACTTTTTTTATTGAGCATTTAGGAGAAAAGGGGTTAAATAATCGATTTTTCTATTTGATTCACTATTAGTAAAAGGTAAAATAGGAAGAAGAAAATATAAAAAATTACTATTGCATAAAATATTTGGTGTAACTCTCAGCTGATATCCTGCAATTTAAGATACAGCTTAAGGCATCATATAAAACACCAAAATCTTGTTACAATTGAGTTTGCTAAGTCATCATATTTCTATGCCACAAATAGGTCACATTTGTTTCAAACTGAAAAGGGAAGAATGCAAATATATTACATCAAAGAATATTAAAAATGAAACCAACTTTGTAGGCAATGCCTTCTTTATCTGCTTGTGAGCATTGAATGATCACTGTATGTGGATGGACTATAAAATACAGAATCTCCTCTAGTAGTGTTCTACTCAACTCCTCCATGCAGAAGACACTTCCAAATCAGAATCTTCTTCCCACCACGTGCTTGACTGTAATATCAAACGATGTAGGTAACCGATTTATAATTGAACAAGAGACATCACAAAAATAGGACTTAAGATCCCATAATAGCTCACTATAGCAAGAATTTGATTCAGCTCAATGACTACAAAACTTTTCGATTATGAATAAGATTTTGCTCAATTCAATTGTATAAATATTTTAAGAATGTGAGTATTTAAGAACCTTAGGATAATAGAATGGGTTTTGCTATATGTCACGAATCATGTATATCACGAAACACATGATGTAATTTTGGTTTTTTTTAAAGAGGGAGGGAACTTTCAACATAATGTTTGACAAAAAACACGGAAGGATAAGTGGAGAATTGGCTAATCACTTGAATTTGTTAATTTTCGTGACAAACAGCATTTGCCTAATAAAAGTAGGAATCGCATTACATAAACCCAGTAATATGTGTAGAACCACAGGAATATGCAAATTTTACATAAATGGAAAAATAACATTAAAAAGAATAATTACTACCATAGCAAATAAAACACAAGCATGCATAAAATTAACAGAAACTGATTAAGTAAAAGAGAAAACCTTATAGCCTCTTCGAAGAAACTCTAGAGAACTTCCCTCTTCTTCTTGAAGTCCCAGGACCCTCAACAGTTCTTCTTTGGCCTAGACAAACCAATAGATAATAGATTAATATACATTATTCACAATTAATAACAAAATCAGGTGAAGTTTGTGAATTTACTTCGCCAAGGGTGAAGCGGGTGGCACTTTCTGCTACACATGCATATGAACCATCGGCTTGTTTAAGCATCACCTGCCAGGGACCTGAACAATTGATGAAGAAAATTTAGTGCATCATACATATCACTGACAAATAAAAGTATATAAGTCTTACAATAAGAATAATCAAATATAGACTAGCTATCTGGTCTTAACTGCTGGCTAAACACACATTTCCAGATCCATTACATGAATGAATATCGATATCCTCCCTTTTTATTGTTGACAATTTGACATCAATGCCCTTCTTTTTTTAGGTGATATGGATTTCTTGCCTTTAGTTACAATATAATATGCACCAGAAAAGGGTAAGGACTAAGGACAACAAAGTCAGATTTTGATTATTCTAGGTGATTTGCTTTAAGTCAAAGAAATTTAGTCACGTCAATAAAGCACTGATATTTAATGAGAAATAGAGGAAATACGGCGATGCTCCTATTTCCCTCAACAATTAAGTGTTTCTGAGTAAAAAAACAAATACCCTCAGGTCCAAAGGGAAGTGCGTAATCACATTTGTCTTCTAGAAAATCACCTAATGTTGTTACATAACCGGGAAATGTGGCCTTCCTTGTAACTTCTGGTGTTAATAATAAATAACTGGTAAATTGCATTAGTTTATCATACTTCTACCACAACTTTTCTCAGAATTGTATTTCACTTAAGTTTTAGTTTTTATTAACATTAATATTTAATTTATATAATAAGTATCTCAGTATATATATAGAAAAATTAAGTAAATTGTGTGGTGCTCTCACGCAGCCACACATGCATGTATAGATACCCAAATAATATATAGCCGTACCAGGGTACTGGCGGAATACAGCTCCACTGTAATTGACAATGTAAGGTGCTATGGGAACTGTCTAGAAAACAGATAAAGTACAGTCAATGCCTATTATTTGAGAAAATGATAAATATCTAAAGACTATTCAATAAAGAAGGGGGTACCTTTGAATACTCTCTGATCCGAATGTAGAATACTGGAGTGAATTGGGAAAGAAATCGGTAATGCAAATCTTTGGGTGGGAAGCCGAAAAGGCCTAAATCAGCACTGTAAATTCAGTGTTTAATCTTTGTCAAACAGAACTGTACTAAGTAGTTAAGGATTAAGGCATGCATAAAAATTTCAATAAACAAAAAAGAGTACACATATACCGTAGTGTTTCTAGCTCAAGATTAAATAGAAGTGTTGGTGTTGATGTAGCAAATGTTTCCTGCAAAATGGTAGTAATAGAAGATATATACATCAAATTAAACATGTAGGCGAACCCAGTGCACAGAATAAATCCTGTTCAATCACATAAAATTGATTAACTATACATATTAAAAAATAAGAATCACTCACACATTTTACCAACAAAGGCCATCAAAACCAGAGCCTACATCAAATTTTATCATTAAGATCTTGCTATCTTGCTACTGTAAGAGACAAATCAATCGAACTATTTAATGCAGTTATTGGGATGGGGGTCTAGTTGTGTGGTCAATTGATGATATTTTGTTGACTTCAGTATAATGCAGCTATAGGCACAGATAAGAATTGATTCTTTGTTTTGGGTTATATTGTGCTGGCAGGTGTTTGTTATTTTGGAATGTAGCAAATATAGGGGCAACTCTACCAAATTTTTGGTGGCTACCTGATTTGTTCCTTAAGTGTTCTGGTATGTGATTACAATACAACACGTGGGTTATGTTGCTTTTTCACCAAAACGTAGCACTGCGCTAAACCAAGGAAACAATACAATACTGCGCAAAATGGCTGGTTAATCAAGAAAGTGAAAGCATAAACTCCTTATTTTAATCGAAGAACCATTTTTTTAAAATACCTCTAAAACAAACATTAAATTGAAAGAAATAAGCTAAACAATTGACCCAAAATGACTCTAAAAATAATAATTGATGAAGGTTCATTAGTATGATTCTATCCTTAGGTTTGTCAAGATAAATGAGTATTAAACTAGTATTAGTCTATTTTACGACCACGAGCTAAGAGTGGGTTGTGACAATAGATGTAGAAGTTAAACTCAATAAATTGCAGAATTTCACGTGCTGCCCCAAAATCATATGAAAGAACTCAAGTCATGTATTATTATTGCACATTACTCATCACCATTGAACAAAATAACGATCCTACTAGAGAATTCAAAATCAATTCTGTTAGAAACCCAAGAATTGAACTCCAAAGAAAAAACACTTTTTACTAAGAAATAGAAAACAATAGGAGAAAAATATCTCCTCAAAGGTTTCCCCTTCGGAATAGAGTTTCTACTCTATTCACAACTTTTCAATATTCAAATGATGTACTTTCTAACTCCAAGACCTCTCTATTCATACATGATAATCCTAATTACCTCTTTTTCAAAACAAACAAAAAACTAACTAACTACCTCATTCAATAATAACTAATGAACTCCTTAACTCAAATCCTAAGAAACTCCTCCTTATCATATATCCTAACAAATTCACATCAAGGATTTGAAATAAACAAATAAAAATTCAGGAAACCTTCTAGGCAGAGGCACCATACCACATACTTCTCAATATAACCAAGTTCACGTGTACTGGAATTAATGAATATGTAGAGTGATGGAGGCTCACTAGACTTCCAACGACCTGCACTTCTAAGAAATTTAATTGTCAAAATATTATTTATTTTATCATGCGTGTTATACAAAGAAACAAAGCTTAACTAATATATGTCTCCAGAATAATATGATAAATAGTCAAGCATGAGTTTCAAACATGGTAGCTAGAGAAAAAAAGTTATTACTTAGAAAGCCATTTTTTCACATAAGACCTAACCTTCATTCTCATCTTCAAAGTCAAAATCAAGGGTGTTCCTAACAGATCTGAAAAATGAAGTCATAGGTCCAGCAGGGACATCATCTAAGGAACCTATAGTAATGCCATCAACCTTGCAGCAAAACAAAAATGAAACTTCATATTATGAAAGGCTTCAATATGACTATGATATCTTCATTTATGTCAATACATAGTTCAAATACTTCAAATTTTCCAATAGTGTCATTATTTTGTCAGATTTTTTTTTTTAAAAAAAAAGGCCATAAATTAAATAGGAATCAATTCATTAGAAAGATGGGTAATAGATCCATAATAAATTTTTCATTACTGAATCAAGCGCTGCTTTGAACAACTGAGAGGCTCGAAGTTTTTCCGGCTTATCAGGGAATACCTACAAAAAAAGGCCCAAATGTAGTGACATTTCTGAAAAACAGCGTAAAATTTATACGTGAAAAGAAGTGTTTGTTGATTTGAAAGAAAAAGAAAAAAAAATTGTATTTTCTTACTATGCAAGCTCTGGTATCTTTTTTCTCCTGGAGCTTTCTTACAACAGTCAAGACAAGTTGAATGTTGGCATCGTTGAACTCATCTGAAGATCCCTTGAAATATTTAGGAATTTGAGAAAATTATGTGCAATGAATTCAGAGACAGACATGCCTCAAAAACGTCAAGTAACCTTCCAATCAGAACAGTTTCTTAAAGAATGAAAATGAAATCAACTTAGCCGTCATATTAACATAGATATAAAAATCAACTAAAATAACAGACATGTTGAAATACACTGCTAATCAAAAGTAGCAGGAGATGAACTAAAGCATAAAGAGCCATGATAATTCTTTTTTCAACTCCATGATAAACAAAGGCACGCGACAAGATCATCAATAATTTGAAAATGTATAATTTAGCCTATTAATTTTTGGAACTTAGCAGTTATTAGTTACTACTACACTCTCCCAAAACATGCACCTATAAACAATGAAGGACCAAAACTGATAATAAGTGTCAAGTAGTCACTTCACATGATAAATTATGCTTCACAAGAGCAAAGAATAGTACCTTATACGAAGAATAGTCGCTGGGCAAGGGCCTGCAGACAAAAGCCAGAAGCAAAACGTAGTAATTATGTGACGATTAGCTTATACTGAGTTTGAAATATAGATAATCTAAAAATAGGAAGATAAAAAATGTGGATGATGTAGCTTAAGCACATTTCTTATTAAACAATAGTTAGTTAGTTAGTTGATATAGTTAGGTATATTAACTAGTTAGTTATATAAATCTTGTATCATTTTAATGTAATTGAACAATTCTCTCATGCACTCAATATACTTTTCTTATATTCCTTATAAAAATCATTGAATTCGGTGATTAGAATTCATATTTAAAATTATAGAATTGAATTTGGAGTAACTGAAAGTGAATAGTAGTATTACGTACGGGAAATCGATTTCGAGGCGAAGTTTTCCGTTTTGAAGAGCGTAAGCGAGGGAATTAGCAGCGTCAGTGACGAGAACTTCGTAGGACTTAGGTTTGTAAACGGATACACCGGATTTTGGATCGAAACCTGGTTCTGGCTCCGATGACGAAGGTTCTGTTTCGGTTTTAAGGCTTTTGATTTTGAAGCAAGTGTTTCGGAGAGGTTTAGTGGTAAAAGAAATTGAAGAAGAAGAAGAAGGAGAAGGTGAAGAAGATAGTTGGCGAAGAAAAGTGAAGTTGTGAGGTGGAGATGAAATAGCCATGGAAAGTAGCATTGTGTTGGTTGTGTGGCAATGGTTCAGAGGAGGACGATGGATAGATAGGAAAACAGGATGATGACGTGTCGTATCAAGGGAGTTGTGGAATTATGTGGTAAACCAACAAATTCATTTCAAAAACTACCATCAAAATTAAATTCTTTATTTTTATATATGTGTGTATATAGAGGTGATATATTTTTATATGTGTATATAGAAATTTTTTATTAAAATATATAATTATTTTTTACTATAAAATAAATATATAAAATTTTTGTATAATTGATGATACAATTATTTTGTAATTTTAAAAATTTAATAAAATGTTAAAATTTTAAATATAGCAACATAAAATAAAAATGATTTTTTTTTCTATAAATGCCATTTATTTATTTGTAATATTGTTTACACACTTTAAATTTACACACTTTATTTATTTACACACTTTAAAAACTTTAAATTTTAGTTTATTTGTAATATTGTTGCTCTGTTTGTTTCAACATTAAGGGATTTAATAATCTCCTAAACTTGATATATATATAGAACACGTTTCTCTTTTATCCAAGTTAAAGTGGGTCAGTGTTTTTAATTCTAGTTAGCCATGAAAGGTATACTCATAATGCACATATATTATGAACTTACAATTCAGTGTTTTTTCTTTTTTTTTCTTTGGCAACTCCTATTCCTTATGTTTTGCTTTTAATTTCTTTTTTAATGACAAAATCTAATTAATCTATTTGCTTGTTTATATATGTTATTTTTCAGCTTCAACAACATTCATTAATGCCAACAAATGCTGATGGAGTTATTGTAGCTATGCCCGTAGCTTACAAAAAGGCTAATGAAGATACCATCATATACGTATAGCTTCTTGATTACTAGGATTTTTATCTTTCTATTAAACCCTAGTATATATAATTGTATCTAAACCTAATCATCTATTTGCAAATTTATGGTTTTGATTTTAATTTAATATTTATCACAAATATATACCTGTTTAGTTTTTGTTTTCGAGTCAAATGAACCCCTTTTATTTTGGTCCATATTATTTTGTTTTATTTTTTATAAAATTTATTAACGTTGGAATATATTTTTGTATTATGTGTGACTTGTTGATTTCTGTTTTTGTATGATGAAAAAAAATGTATTTATTGCTTTTGATTCTTTATCAATATAATTTTAATTTTAAGTACTTCACATTTTATTTTGAACTATTATTGATTTAGATCAAAAGACAGGTAAAAAATTTGACGATGTATGTATACTTCAAAATTTTAAATTGTCATTTCATTTACCTTCACAAATTATACTAGAAATTAACCAAAATTAGAGGGAAAAAATGAAATTGGACACCAATTTAATTAACATTTAATTGCATATATAACACTTGCAACCTTGTTTGATTCATAATTTAGTACATTGTGGATATATTGGCTCGCATTGTATCTAAAATGTTCTCATTGTAGTGTTTTTCATAGCGAAAATTTAATGCATTAATTATCATCAAATATTCGTTGTTGTATGTACACCTTCTCTATATTGAAATCAATTTATTTTATTAAGAAAAATAGAAAATGCAAGATATGATCCAATAAATACATATATATCATGAATTTGTCCTTTTTTTAGCACACCAACTTAAAATGTTATTGCTTTTTAATTATTGAAATGAAACAAGTCACTTCAATTACTTTTTTTCCTCAGGTGTATATACATAAAACAGAGAAGTTACAAGAAGTTGAAAGATATGAGAATGACGGTGAACGGCCAAGTGAATACAATCGAAAAAACAAACAATTGAAAAAAAATGGAGAAGCTCCAAATGTTAATTTATGAATTTTGATTGCTATAAGACTAATATTTTTTCATTATTTTGTGAGTAAGAAAATAACTCCATACACTTTACATACCAACCATTCCACTAGAACTCGCGCTTAATATTTTTCATTACAATAAATTATTCTATACAACTTGGAGACAAAAACATAAATGATTTATATTACTTTTTAATATTATTTATTATATATATTTAAAACAGACTCTTCAATGCCACTTCACTCATCGAATGCCACTTATATAAATATTTGCCACATCAACCAAAAAATTGATGTGGACCTCTCATTCTTTCTCCCCTCTCAATCATACTCTCAATTAGGGATGGGAATAGGCTAGGCCGTCCGTAGGGGCCTATATGGCCTGGCCTACTTATGGCCTGGCCTATTTAATAAAAAGGCTAGGCTCAGGCTGTTTTTAAAGCCTATTTATTTAAATAGGTCAGGCTCAGGATTATAAAAAAGTCTGTTAGGCCTACCAGGCCGGCCTATATATATTTATTATTTATTAATATTATTTTTTATTATTATTTTAATAATATTATTTTCTATTTTAAATTCTATCAATTAGGCAATCACTTACTAATCATTCCATATTCAGTAGTCGTTCCATATTCGGTAGCAGTTCTATATTTGGTAGTCGTTTTATATTCGGTAACCGTTCAATTAGTCAATCACTTAGTAGTTGTTCCTTATTTGTTTAACAAGTAATAATGGATTCATTTAAAAAGACTTTTAAAAAGGCTTCCAGGCCAGGCCAAACTATTAAAAAAGCCAGGCTTAGGCCGAAAAAATAAATCGTAGGCCAGGCTCAGTCCTTTCAAAGCCTAGTCTGGCCTGACCTATTCCCACCCCTCTCAATACATAATCTCCATTAATTTTACTCTATTTTTCCTCTTTCTTCCACAATTTCTTTCATACCTCCAAAATCTATTTAATAATATTATTTTATAATAAATTTATATATTATAAAATTATTTTACAATTATTTATAATTTATAAATCATTTTACAATTTGATAATAATTTATAATCTATATTATTATCAAATTATTTTATAAGTTATTTTATAATAAATTGATAAATTATTTTATAATATTATTAGTCATTTACCAATGGTAATAATTTATATTATTAATCATGAAATTCAATAAAAAAAAACCAACTAATCACTCCTAAATATCAACATAAATGCTCTTTATCTAATAATATTATTTTATAATAAATTTATAAATTATAAAATTATTTTACAATTATTTATAATATATTTATAATTTATAAATTATTTTACAATTTGATAATAAGATATAATTTATATTATTATCAAATTATTTTATAAGTTATTTTATAATAAATTTAAAAATTATTTTATAAATTTATTAGTCATTTACCAATAGTAATAATTTATATTATTAATTATTAAATTAAAGTAAAAAAACGACTAATCGTTTCTAAATATCGACATAAATGCTCTTTATTGAATATTCTTTTAATGGACAATTATATTATTCCACTTATGGTTGGTAATGATTTTATACGTTAAAAATTCA
>JBBPBS010000529.1:1259108-1277673 GCA_037974835.1 Cicer judaicum | reverse complement strand
TTCTCATGCTCACAATTAAAATATCATACTAATAAAACAAATAAATTTAGACTACGCTATAATATAATTCAATATTAATATTTGTTTTAAAATAAAAAATATTAAATAGTCAATCATATTTTTAAATTTTTACATATTATTTTTGAGTTTGTATTTTACATTTTATTTCATCAAATAAATACAAGTACCATTATATGTTGAAAAATAAATTAACAAACACACTACAATGAGTCAAATAATTATCCTATATAATAAATTATCATACGAATTTAAAAAAATATTTTAAAAATTAAATTAGATGATTGTGATAAACATAATTTTCCATTATTTTAATTTTCCTAATCATATTCAATTATTACAAATCAATAAAATAATATTATAAAATAATTATATTTATAATATATAAAATATCATTTATAAAACTTATAAAATTAATTAATATCCGCGCAGCGCGCGGGCCATAATCTAGTATATATTATTATAATATTTTTTATTTAAGTGTAGTTTTAGTATTCTATTTTTATCAATTCATAAAAATTTATGAAATAAGTCATTCTTTTTTTAAAATTTTAATATTTTGATACAGTGTTAGGATTTTTTTAATTAAAAAATGACGATTTGAAATATTTTAAATAACATGACTATATAATACTAACACGTAGAGTGATTAATATCTATGAAATTGCAATAAAATCTTATAAAAATTTTATCTTTTTGTTTCACAAATTTTTATTTTTGTAATTTAATTAATAACTTATGAATAATTAATATAATTTAAACTATTTTGTATTATAAAATCATATATTGCAACATTTAAAATATGTGAAATAATTATTTTTAGTTTAAAAAACCGAGAGAAAAATAAAAACTGTAAAAATTTTAAAATAGATGACCAATTTTGTGAATTGATGAAAATAAAATATCAAAACTGCAATTATACAATTTTTTATTACTATACTCTTTTAGAAAAATAATGATAGGAAAATAAGAAAAGAAAGAGAGAAATTGAAGAACCGGAATAAACATTTGTTGAAAAATTCTTAACTGATTCAAGCTATAATCTACTGCACTTGACGAAGATGATGAAGTTCCTCAAGTTCCACAGGTACCAAGTAGTAGCCACCCATACGATGGTTTTCATTTTCTTGATCAATTTTCCACATGAATTGTTGCAAAAATGGAAAAAGTGAGCAGCACCAAATAGACCAGTAGGAGGATCCAGACTAGTGCAACAATAGATTTGTTGCCAAACAGTAACAGAAATATTATAGCAAAAGAATAAATGTTAAAAGCTTTCGTCGGTGCTGGTGCAAAACACTCAAATTAAGTCGATTATTTTGGTCCAAAATGTTAAGAACCAATACGATCTAATTATTGAAAATGAAGAAAACTATAATTACATTTTAAGTTAAATAGCACTTTTGGTCCCTTAACTTAATTTTAGTTAACGTTTAAATCTTTTATATTTTTATTTTTTTTTGAATTGATAATTTATTTTAATTTTAAGTGATAATTTGATATTTTATGTTTTAAAATTTCAACAATATTATCCTTTTTTTTACAAAAATTCAAAAAAATTATCAAATTTTTCAAACAAAACCCATAAAATTCATTATCATCTTCAATAAAATACAAATTTAATCAAATTCATATTTTAAATCTTGAAATAAACTCATATTTTCATTTTTTTATCTGATGTTGTTGGAGATGAAAATATGAGTGTATTTGAATATTTGAGTTATGGATTTGATAAAATTTGCATTATATTGAAGATGATTATTAATTTTATGGATTTTGGTTGAAAATTTTGATGATTTTTTTGAATTTTTGTATAAAAAAGAATAACATTGTTGAAATTTTAAAACATAAAATATCAAATTGTCACCTAAAATTAAAATAAAGGACTAATTCGAAAGAAAAAAAAAAAAGATAAAGTACTAAAACGTTACCTAAAATTAAGTTAAGGGACCACGAGTGTAATTTAGCCTACATTTTATTATGTATATATAGATATAGATGTCTAATCTACCACTATATTAGATATTTTGTTTAGTTGCAATTTTAATTTCTTTATCTTAGCCGAATCATGAAAGTAATCCATTTATTTTTTCTCTCTTCAATTTTGGTTTTCAAAAAGAATTTTAGTATAACATTTGATAAAATGTCATTGCGTTTATTTAAATCACACTAGATCTCGTAGTGCAACAATTATACATAGAACTATAATCATTTATGATGTGGTGTAACTTAAAAAAATGACACTTAATTAAATTTTGAACAAATTATAAAAAAATTATTTTCGTGATTCAGTTCAAATAAAGGAGCTAAAATTATAATTAAACCTAAATATTTTAGATTATCTTTAAAAATTACGTAAATCCAATGAAAATTAACCACATAACTATAATTATAAGTGCAGTAAATATTAGTTTGTAAGTAACTTGAATAAATTTATTTATGTGGCGAATTTTTATTGAATATTTAATAAATTTATAATTTTTTAAATGCATCTTACTTTTGTATACTTATGGGTTTGAGCAAAGATATGATTATAGTTTTTTTTTTTTTTCTGTTCAATAGTTGTAGGACTGTTGCCTTTTGTACCCCCCCCAACTAAATTCCTACCCTCCATTTTAATGTTTTTTGAGTGAAATATCCAAAATATCCCTAAAAATTCAGTAAAAAAGTAAGAAAAAGAAAAAAAAAATATCACATTCGTATCTCAAACCTGAAAAATCCGGAAAGTAAGTTTTGAGAAAAAAAAGTTTTTACCGGAAATTTCAAGGATTGAAATTTCCGGTAGTGAAAATTGTGTACCGGAAATTTCATTTTTGAAATTTCCGGTAGTTCAAAATGAATACCGGAAATTTGAAATTTCCGGATGGCTTACTGGAAATTTCAAAAATGAAATTTCCGGTGTGTAATTTTGACTACCGGAAATTTCAAATTTCCGGTTTGTCCCGGAAATTTCATCCATTTTGAAATTTCCAGTACACTTTTTTTTTTTATTAATTTCATCCATTTTGAATTTTGTTAGTGAGGACCAGAGGAGCTAAAACTGATGGTGGTGATCATTCTCGAGTTCGGCCTCCTGCACAATCAAATAGGAGAGCTGCTGTTGAAAAAAGGAGAAAAAGGAATGAGGAAAGGCAGGCACACCCGGATGAGCAGCACACGCAGAATCCTATGTTCGATGCAGAACAGGATGAGTAGCCGCAGTATAACCAGCAGTATAAGATTATTTATAGTTATAACATTATAATTTATTTGTAATTATAATATATTTTTAATTGTGTGTTATTTTTAATTAAACAGGATAGGCGTGCCTTGAAAGTTGTTTCAAATGGGAAAAAACAAGACAAATTCATTGATATTAGATATCAATTACCTGCTGAAATAGATCATTGGATTAATATATCTGGATTATGTCCTCTGAGAAGATGTAGTCTACATATGATTGATGGTAATTTGATATCTGCTTTTGCTGAAAGATGGCATGCAGAGACTAGTTCATTTCACCTGCCATTCGGTGAAATGACTATTACTCTTGACGATGTCAGGGGTCTTTTGAGCATTCTATGTACCAGAGAGTTTTTTACACCTCCTACAAATGTCAATGAAGATTTGGCAATTGCTGCTGCTGTTCAGTTATTGGGAGTTTCATATGATGAAGCTGTGACTGAGACTAGGACTAACAGAGGGGCATCTTACAGTTTTGAGTGGTTGAAAGAGGTCTTTTTTAAGAAACTTCATGAACGTAGATATGACTGTGCAGCTAGGGCATATCTACTTCATTTGGTAGGGTGTACCATTTTGGCTGATAAAAGTTTTACACTTGTATCTGTCAAATATCTGTTTCTGTTTTAAGATCTCGATAGTTGTGGTAGATGGGCATGGGGACCGGCTGCACTTGTTGTGTTATATGACTATCTTAGAGATAGTACATTGCCCGCTACCAAACAGATTGGAGGTTATTTATCTTTGTTTCAGGTACTATTATATTTATTATACTTATCATTATATTTTTAATTATTTGATCACCTTAATAATTTTACTATATTTTAATGATTTACAAACTTGGATATATGAACATTTTCCTGATATTTGTATACGGGATATGGATGAACATATTTCGTCAATGCCACGGATGTTTCGTTGGACTGCGAAACAAACATCAGGGAATGTTGCATATTACAGGGCGAAGTTGGATGCTTTGAGTGATACTGATATCATCTGGGCACCAAATTACGATGAGAACGCTGTGTCACGATTTCAGTCTGTGTCGTTATTTACAGGATACATGCGTTGGTGTTTCACGATGGTTCCGTATTTACCAGAGAGGTGCATACGACAGTTTGGGTATACTCAACACATTCCTCCTACACCACCGATGCTTGTTGCACGTGATGTTGACGTTGAATGGAGTATGTACCGGAATTCTGTACGATCACTTCGAGCTAGATTGCACCCAGCTTCATATCCACATGAGTGTGTTGAGGGATACATCTAGTGGTATTATAGGATATCTCATCCTCGGATGATCCCTTATGTTGCTGCATATGCTGGTCCTAGTTATGATGCTGATGCTAGTCCTGGTGCTGGTGCTGGTGCTGGTCATATTCATGATGCTGGTCCTGATAGTAGGTGTACACGGTGTGACGCAGTTGGTGGTCTTATACAACAGAGTTTAGATTTGCATATAGGTGATGCTGAAGACCAGATGCGTGTTTTATTGGAGAGAGCTTTATACATTTCCAGAGGAGGCGATTATCAGTAGTATTATCGTTGTATTATTCAGACTTATTTTATTATTAGCGACTTATTCAAACTTATTTTAGTTGTATTTGTTATTGAGACTTATTTTATTAGTGACTTATTCAGACTTATTTATTATTAGCGACTTATGTATTATTCAGACTTATATAATTAGCGACTTATTTATTATTCAGTTGATGTTTCAAATAAGAACATGAGAGACTTGGGCCAATGCAAATAGAAAAATACAATTCCAAGATCAATAATATCATTTAAAACAACTTACAACTCAAAAGTGTCAATCATCTGCCAAAGACATATAATCTGAATTATTTTCTAAATCTAAAGAACCCCAATGTTGTAGACGTCCTGCATAAGCGATAGCCCATGATGTAGACTCATCGCTACGATGCTTCTTCCAATGCCATGCAAGTGGAGGTAACGGACATTCAGATTTCAATTTAACTTGAATCCAATGATTTTCGTTAACAAAACCAATGCTGATAACACGATCACGTGACAAATCTCCATTATGTGCACCCCTTAATGGAAAAAAAGTTAAACAAAAAGTTTTTGCTAATGTAACAAGAACGAGATTATATTTTGTTGCTATCACGTAACCCATATCAGGAATGGTCATCCACTTCTCGTGACTTTGGTTTTCCAACACAGTTACAAGTAAAGACTCTGTCACTTCTTGCAAACGTTCCTTGAATAATGCAGCATATAAATCTGGTTTGGATTTAATCTCTGTATACAACTGTCGACGTATAATGCTCCAAGATTCTTCACCATGACCAAGTAAAGCAGCAATAGCACGATATCCACAGTTTCCATCTGCTTTAACATTAACTATGTCTTCAATATATGGATGAATTAAAGAAGGAAACTCGTGGAAATATTTTTTAACCTGATGGGAGACTTGTTTGGATGCTTGATGGGAGAATTGTTTGGATGCTTGCTGGGAGACTTGAGTATCAACATGCTCAAAGTATGATGGATAACGATATACGTCATATCCCTTCGGCTTATTGTCTTTTTTCTTAACACCACCTTTTGTTTTGATTTTATCCACTGGTGCACATATTGATGTTGTCTCCGGATATGCTATTTCACGCAACTTGCTCTTTAATGCCCTTCTTCCAGCAACATTAAGTGTTTTCCATGTCTTCCAAATTATATTCATCTCCGATGTAATGTCCAACTCTGAATCATTTGTCAACTGTTCATTCTCTTGATCATTATTCAAGGTTAATTTCCTCCAATGTATATGAACAACATCTAATGGAATTGGAACACCTTCCATCTTGTATCGTGCTAACTCACATGCACAAGGTAATCCATGAGTCTTTCTAAGTATACAACAACACACATCTTTATCATTACCGACATAACTAACTCTCTTGTATTCTTCAACAATATCACCTAAGGCTTTCCTGGATACAACCCAAGTCAATTTCTTGAAGAATGGATTGTTGTGTATATGCTGTTTGCGACCCTTACTTATCTCAAATGAACCTTTGATTTTAATAATTTGATACTTCAACATGTCATTCATACCATTCCATGCCTTACAAAAATCTCCTTTACTGTGTTCCAAAAATCTCTTCAATGACCAATGAGCAGACTCAACCCTAATATTTAAACAAAAAAATATTCGATTAATCATATATCATTTATAAAATAAAATACAAAAAGTGAAGTTTTAATGACATACCTATTAGTCGTAGTATTTCCTAGATGCAATACTCGATTGGTCCATGCTTCAACAAATCTTTCCTTATGAGGATTCAACCATGTGTCTCGGACGTAATCAAAAAACATAATATTATCGACACATGATTGCTCAAATATTTGCAAAAGTACCTCGTACTCATTCTCTTCAGAACAATATACAATTTTACTCCACAACTCAAGAATGGGTTCTTGCATGTCTTTATTTAATATATACTGTTTGCATTTGGCTCTAACATTTTTGTTAATATGAAGTTGACAAAGTAAATTTGTTGAAGATGGAAATACAAATTTAATTGCATTCATTAAAGCAAGTTCTCTGTCAGTGACAATCACTTGAGGAAATGACGTGTTTGAAACAAACAACTCTTTTAACTTCTCCAATGCCCACCAAAAGTTGTCTTGACGTTCAGAATCCATATAAGCAAATGCAACATTAAATGTCAACCCAGTTGAAGTTACACCAACAATTTCAAACAACGGTAACCTATACTTATTGGTTTTGTAGGTGTTATCCATGATCAATACAAGAGGGAACATGTTCAGTAAAGTTATAGAATCTGGGTGCGTCCAAAATATATTCCTCACAATGTTGGAGTCCTCATGTGTCCTACTCCAACAAGTATATTTCTCAGCTTCAAGTAACTTCAACAAATGTTGCATATCAGTTCTAGGTCCCATCAAATTCTTCCTATATGTACTTCGTCGCTTGTAAATTTGATAGATACTAGTCACATTCTCCGTATCTCGATCTCTCAAATATGACAAGATGTGTCTCGGTGCAACGTGGTATTTTGTCAACTCGTCAACATGTTTCTTATCTTCTTCTGTTAAGCGTCCCATAAATGCATTATTCTCAAAAGTAGCTACTAACTCATGGTTGTGAAGTCCACAAATTAAACTTATAATCCATCCTTCATCATTTTTCAGTGGTCTCGATCTAAATTTAAACGGACATCCATACCTTTTAGTTGAAGTACCTGTGTCATTTTTATTTGACTTATATTGGCCACCTCTATCACAACCAAGAATTAATTTTGACTTTCTTCCTCTCTTTCCAGTCTCTACGTCTGATCGAGTAATGATAACTGCTACTCGATTTTGTCGACCTATCTCTCTTGCCCATGATATGACAGCTTCTCGTGACTCAAAAATTTGATCAGTTGTAAATGCTTCAGTTAAATCTATAAATACTGGTTGTGCGTCTTCCATCCCTATTTCAAAAAAAAAAAATAATAATAACAAACAAAGTAAAAAAAATTTCAAAAAAAAAAAAGACTACCGGAAATTTCAATTTCCAAATTTCCGGTAACTACCGGAAATTTCATTTATCAATTTTGCTTACCGGAAATTTCAGCGAGGGTCAGATTTTGAGGTAATTTTTATTTACCACTAAGGTTAATGAATTTATGAGGGATGAAAATGGGTTTTTGACAAAATGGGGGGTAGGAGTTTAATTGGGGGGTACAAAAGGCAACAGTCTAGTTGTAGTTTGTTAGTTTACCCATTAATTCAGGCCCATTCATCCATTCCTTCCTTTTACTCTCCCTGAACCCATAACTTCCTTTTACTCTCCCTGAACCCATAACTTCCTTTTACTCTCCCTGACCCCATAAAAGTCGCTTTTTAGAGGACTTATATTTTGCTAATTTTTAATAATTTCATTATTTCGGTTAAATAGTCTAAGCTTCTTCAAAAAAAAAAATTAAATCATCAATGATCCATTGTTCCAAGTAACTAGATTACATAGAAAATTTGATGTCTTGTTTCATCCTATATGCTTCAGCTATATATTTGCATATGATCAATTCATTATTCTTTTGGCTTACTATGTTATTATTTTTGGCTTAATATGTTACTCAAATTAGGTACTACTAGTGGCGGTTCCAACATCTGCATCTCGGGAAAAGGTTGATTTAACTCATCTCATCCGCAAAACTATCTTGAAATATTTAGCTTTTTTTTATGTATATGCACAAGCCATGGATCATATATTTGGATGTTGACAATTTTCCTTGGTTTGAATATTGAATATTGATGTCATGTTGCTTTATTTCAATTATGTTAAGACATGTGCTTAATTGCATTATTCATTTTCTTTGTGATAAATATTGTGAAGACATTTATTTGTTCTTGCCAGAGGTGAGAATGTTTATGAGAAAGTGTGGTTGGCAGTTGTTTTAGCCTATGTTTATTTTTGGGGTTAAATGTTTCTTAAGTTAGACTAGTATTTGTTGTAATTACTGCATCACATAATTTCACACGGTAAATAATCTAAGTCATCGATTTGAGATCAGATAATTTAAATTACATAATCAGTTTTATACAGTTAATCAATCTCAATGTTGATTCATATTGAACAATGAAAACACAATACTAATCTGAATCTTTCATAAGTTTTAGCACACATTGAGAGATAAACCTACAAATTGAAATTTTATTTGAACACACTATCAATTTTTTTTTCAAAGGGGAAACAAACATGCAACTAGTGTGATGAGAGACATTTGACTTGCGCCTAGAAAGTTGTTGAATGTAATTTAAACTAGATACTAACTTGCGCGTTGTGCAGTAAACTTTTTAATGTATTATAGAATATAAAATAACAATAATATGTAATTTAAAAATAATGTTAATTTTATTTTACAGAAGAAAATACTCAAGTGTTTATGTACTCAAAGGTAAATATATTTTTGAATAATTATATATAAATTAAGTTTGTTTTAGTAAAAGAAAAAGTAAAACATTGTTGACTAATACAATTCATGCAAAATATATTTAAATGTGAAATTGATTTGTTCAAGCTTTTTAATTTCATTGAAGTGGTTCTTCTAATAATATATTTGTTAAATAGTTAAGTATTTTTTTTGTTGTTAAAGTTACAACTATAATATTTCTTCATTTTATATAATTTATATTAGTTTTAAAATATTAGATTTATAAATTTATGTAATTTTTCACATTTTTAATTTTATATGTTCATCGTAATTCTATCAATCTCATTGTTAATCTAAGCATGCACTAAATAATATTCTGTGTTTTGTGATATATTATAACATTCATTCGTGAGTAATAGTTTGTTAAATTCAAAATATTGAAACAATTCATTTGTGTGTGCCTTGAAATTTTCAAATAATTATTTGACATGGTCAAGAAAACTTCAAGAGTGGTTAAAAAAAATTATAGGCAAGAACTGTTTAAGACATAGAAAATTTCGAGTGAAAATTTTTTATTTTTTTAATTTAAAAAAAAATGTTATGGTAGACACATTCAACATAGAGAAAAAAAATTTATTTCCTACACAATAATATTGATATATGAACTTGAATATCTATTATAATAATTAAAACAAAATTTAAAATTCATTATTGTATGATTTGAAGATATTGGATAGTTTGTATTTTTTTTTATGAATTATTAAAATGAAAGTTCTTAGAAGTAATTAAAACTTTTTAAATGTATTAATCAGTCAATCAATGATAAATTAAAACTGAAATTATATAATGTATGAAATAATTGTACTTTAACACGTAAAAAAAATTGCATTATATACTAAAAAAAACAAAACATCATACTATGAAGTAAACATTAAAGAAAATTATCAAGTAAACTTTATTTGTTTATTTCTTTTTCAACATAGATAAATGAACTATTATATTAAAACTGCCTACTTTGAATAATATAATCAAAAGGGATGTATTTTTGCTAACATGAAAGCCTCATATACATCGAAATTTTATTTATGACTCAGAATGAAATTCAATATTCCAAAATTTACAACATTCACACGCACTAACCACTTGCGCTTGACACGTCAAATGATGGAACATAATAATACTATGGAAAAAATCATAACCATTGTTTCCATTTCAAGGCATTTTGTAAAAAAAAAGGACAAAGAGCATTTCTTATTTTCTTTAGTATATAAAAACTGCACTCAAATTAAAATAAATAAATATCACACACAGAAGATAGCAAATACCACACACAGAACTCAACTTTACTCACATTAAACTGCCCATACAATACAGTACTTTAGCCTCTGATCAAAGTCTTTTTTGATTTTGCACTATGTACAATATAATATTACTACTACTCCTATTATTATTATTATTATAGTCAGGATTCTAAAATACCAAGCAACATTTCTGTCCAAAATAATACAAGGCTAACAGCCATGATTTTATGCTATAAAGAAGACACATGAAAAGATGACACAGAAGAAAGATAAATAAGAGCAAATGCTCCAATTCATGCAAAAGAGAATCAGAGTTAGTATTTCATTGAATTCACTAGGCTAATTTACAAATGTCCTCATATTCCACGGCTTTAAGTACCCTACCATCATAGGGTCCTTTTTCTATCTGCACCTTAGCACAAAAATGATCTGTATCCACCCCCAGAAGCCTCGCAAGTGATCCACGGTATGCCCCATTGACTACTTTTACACGGCCCCCAACCTGTGGAATCACAGTTTCAAGCTCTTCCTGATCAACTCTTACCACATGCTTGCTTTCTAGCATTTCTATTTCCCCTACATACTTGTCAATCACCTTTCTCACAACCCCCTTTTGCTTGTAATACCCTTTCTCTGCCAACACTTTGCTCATAACCTTAACAACAATTCCCTCATGCAACCAATAATCCTTCCTGTTTATTTTTTCCTTTTTCCTCTCCTCCTCCCTGATCATTTCTTCCAATGTTGATTTTCCACCACCACTTTCTTTCCTCTTCAGATTGTTTCTAGGATTCCTTTCCTCATACTCCTCTTCCTCAACCTCATCAAAAACCATCGCCGATGCCTCACCTTTTTCCTTGGTCATAGGTCTAGCAGATGACCCAAGAGAAAATCCTATCTTAATTCCATCTTCTACATTTAGCTCCCTCGGAGGCTCAACCTCTGAAGGCTGACCAGACTCAGGATTAGATAGTTGCATCAATTGCTCAGCCCTTTCAATCTGTTTCATGATCTCTTTCTCTTGCTTTTCTTCATCTACCAAATCTGCCTTGACTCTCTTATTCTTCATCCTCTCCTTGAAAAGTGTTTCTGAATCTCTATCTATATATGTAATGAACCATCCCTTGGGTGTTTCTTCAACCTTACACTTTCCAGTTCGACCCAAGTACTTAACAAACTCAGTAAGTGTGGCCCACTGCGTGGAGTTCATATGAACATGGTTTCTATCATTTATGTATTCATTATAAACTACAGTTGCAGCCACACGGCTGAACCGATGGCTTCGCTTCATATGCTCGAGAAAAGTTGTCTCGAACTCTTCGGTATAACCCTCAATTATGCGGGTGGGGTTTTGTCCAAAAATCTGCATTTGACGCTGGTGCCCTTCACTCATACAGTGGCATTTAAACCCATTCTCATCACGACACTGCTTCTGGCACATCTGACAATACCACCGAAGCTTCTGCAGTCCTTTTGCTTTAATTCGGTTGGCAATTGCCTTAGGTGTGAGAAAGTCATTTTTCCCCATTGAGAATCTGGATCAACTGTTTCACATCAAACAAAACGTTGTTAGTAAATGTTCCCAATGATTGCCTCCTCCTATACTTCTGAGATTATGTTAAAAACATAGACACAGACACACACATACAGAGCAAAAAACAACATTGGAGAAACAACTTAAATTCTTGAAACATTAGAGAAAGAAGCAACAATATATTCTTTTTTCAACCTTTGAATTCCATACATATATCAATGTCCTCATCTAAGACAGCAAGGATTCCCTTTCAGTATATGTTCCATTCACATTATCGTCAAAGTTTAGCAGTACTTCCTACTACAAAGAACTAAAATTATGAACATTTGTTTATTGTTATAGCATGTACAATATGGTTTCCCAAAAGATTTGAATTATCTTCCTTTATCTACTACACGGTTTAGGCATCGGTCAACAGTTCCATATAATATAACTCATAGATTCAGCATTAAACAAGACTCTAATCACATCAAACAATTCAAGATAATAAAAGGACAAATAGGGTCAACAAAAACTGCATCTTTTTGATGTGGGCTTTATCAAGCTACATTTTAATTCAGTGGAGGTAAAATATTTAACTTCAGTACAACAAAATTAGAGATGAAAGTGAAGAAACTAGAAGGTCCTCTCATTCTTCTTTCATATTTAACTTTTTGACTTATTCTGTCTATCTGCTCATGCATGTTTTAAATTTCATTCCCATGAAAAAGCACTAAATAGTAAACTAATGCAGTTAATGGTGCCACTAGAGTCAGAGCACGTGGGCGTGGGTGGTTGAACCGTTCCAGTCCTAGAAGCCAATGCAGGGAGACAAACTTAGATGAAAGTCAAAGATGTAGTTTTCTTATCTGTTATCCTTATACTACTGTGGTTCATTTTAATTCCCTGCTCATTGAAGCAAAGTTCTAGACTATGTCATACATTTCCATGAATAATGAATATCTTAGGTACCTTATATTTATGTACTGACATACACCCATGACTTATTTAAATCCAATACCCGAGCTTCCTATTCACTCTAGTAATCAAACTAACAATTATTCATGAAACCTTACCATTTGTATGATTAGAAGTGTTTAACAATTATAATATTGCCTGGAACATGAAACGGTGAGACCTAGATTCTACATAATTTTTCACTTAAGACAGTGATCAGAATTTATAATTTATGAAACCTAACAATTTATGTCATTTAGCAGCAGTATTATGATATAAGCAATTCTCTCAAAAGACAATTAGGGAAATTTTAGGGTTCTGATAAAAGGGGAAAATCTGAACCTACGAAGGAAACTTGACATTGGGCATTGCAGAAATTCAACCAATCAAATAGCTATTTCAATCACCAATTGCGTGAAATTAAAATGAAAAACAGACTATGGTTCATAAACCTAGGATTCCCTTAAGATCGAACTACGAAACATTATAATTACCAAAAAGTGAAGAAGAAGGAGGGGAAGGCGACGGATGAGGTTTTGACTCCGGCGGCAGGCGCAGGCGCCGCGACGGTGCAAACAGAGAGAATGACGTGACGTAGGCGGTGCAAAGAGGGAGATGAGTTCAGTCTTGCCCGACCGGGCATTAGGTGGGTCTGAAAGGGTGTTTGGGCTGAATCAATTTTCTTAAGCCCAAAGTTTGAATTTTGTACCGTGCACCCCAAATTTTACCTCTCACCCCCTCAATTTTTTTAAAGATTATTTTACCCTTATTTAATTTGTATAAAATAATAAAAAAAAATTTCATTTCAGTTTTCTACCTTCAACTTTCGAAAGTTTTTTAAAATTAGAAACTTTTGAAATGTAATTATGCAAAAAAAATTACTATTTTCGAAATTTTGGAAAAATACCAACTTTCGAAATGAAATATTCTAGAAATTTCGAAACTTTGGATGAATATGAAATTTTTGAAGTGTATTTTTTCAGAAAACTTCAAAAGTTTGGATGAATTTGAAACTTCCGAATATACTTCGAAAATTTCAAACATTCGAAGTAGTTCCATTTCGAAAATTTCAGAAGTTTCGAAACTTTCAATTTTTTTAAAAAAATTAGTGAAACTTCCGAAATTAAATATCAAATTTATTATTACTATTAATTTATTTATCATAAATTATAAATTTATTATTATTTATTACTATTAATTTATTACTAATAAAAATGCATTTCGAAACTTTCCATTAATGTCAAATTTTGGAAACTAAACATATTTCGAAAGTTTTGCAAAATATTACATTTCGGAACTTTGCAAAATTAAATATCAAATTTATCATCATTCGAAACTTTCATATTTTCGACCTCTATTTCGAAATTTTCGTTTATTCCAGCATCAACCATTTCGAACCTTTCTAATTCCATGAAACTTTCGAAAGTTTCTATGTTTCGAAACTTTCGAGACTTCTATTTCGAAACTTTCAACATGATACAAACTTTCAAACGATTTGTGGTTTCATATATTTCGAATATTTGAAATATTCAAATTTTTACTTACTTTCGAGATTCGGAAGTTTCAAATGTTCGAGGGGTGGGTAGGATCAGATTCGGATATTACAAACTTTCGAAGGAATTAGGTGACAAAGGAAAGTCAATTTTTTTTTGAATTTTAATAAATGAAATTGAGGGTAAAATAGTCTTTTACACATGACTGAGGGGTGAGAGGTAAAAATGGGGGGTGGGGATAAAAAAACCCCAAAGTTTTTCTAAATGTAGTAAAAATCCTCTAATGTATTTGGGCTGAAACAGTATTTTGTATTGATTGATAGTTAATAAAATTTTGAAAATTTTACCCTTTACCTCTCCGTTATCTCTATACCCCTAAAAACTAAAGAAAAATACTAAAATATTCTTGTAAATATAAAAATGTATATTTTTTTATTTCTTCGGTTAACATTTCTAGAACAGAAATGTCAAAAAAAAAAAAAATTCTTTTAAAAATTTTAAAAGAAGTTTCTTGACATAGAACATCATTTATGGAATTTTTTTTTGAAATTTTTTGGAAGTATCGAAAAATTTATTTTAACATTTTTTATAAATTTCCACTGTCGACAAACTTCAACGTAACATTTTCGGAAGCCACCGAAAAACTTTATCCAAATGTTTTTCAGTAGTTGTTTGATTTTTTTTAAAATATTTTTTTAAATTTTTTTTATTATATTAGTATTTATTTAATTTATTTGATTTTAACTCATATGAATAATGAGACTTTAAATCTTCATTGTCTATGTATTTTGTCATGGAAATTATTGGTCTCATAATATCACGATTTATAATATATTAATTATTAATTATTAATTATTATGATGTATTAATAATGTATTAATTATTTATAGTATATTAATTATTAACTATTTATAATATATTGTTATTTAAAAATATTTATAGTGTGTTAATTATTGAATAGTGTATTATTATTTATAAAAATAATAAAATTAAAAAAAATTAAAAAAATAGTGTGTACCGAAAATTTTTCCGATAAAGTTTTTCAAAATCACCTTCTATAGTGGAAATCTTTCGAATGAAGTTTTTCAGTAATACAATTTTTCAGTTCTGTATCGAAAATCTTTTTTAAAGTTTTCTAGTAGAAACCTTTTTTACCGAAAAATTTTAAAAAAAAATTCAAAAATGATGTACCATAAATCTTTTTTGTAATTCCAAAAAAGATGAAATAGTAAAAAAAAAAATTAATAAAATAATAAAAAAATTATTAAGAGTATAATTGGAATTTTCAAAAATACATAAGGATATAGGTATAAAAATAGGGGTACAGAATAATTTTTTTTTAAATTTTACATTGTTACATAGACTTGAATTTATTAATTAAATTTTATTTATCTTTTAATGAAACTTTATATTATTAAAAATTTATTTTAATGAGAACTGACGGATTAAAACTAATATAATATATAATGATAGTGTAACTCTTTCCATTTGCTGATTTTTCAAAATTAAATTTTCGACTAAAATATAAATTTATTCATTTTAACTAACAAGAATGTTAATCTTATATTTTTAATTATTCGTTGCAATTTAGTTTTAAATATATTTTCAATGATGCCAAAACTTAATCTTTATCAAGTAAACATGTAGAAATATTGCCTTGACGGCGCTTACGACGATTTTGTAAATCACGACAAAGTTTTAAGTGTATGTTATTATATAAAATATGCGCTGATCAAGTTCAAGAATACATCGAGTAAAGCAGTAAAAGGAATTTTTGTGTATTTATTTCATCGGAGGTTCTGTCTACTTTTGTTATTGTCCGTCCGATCGTCTCACAGCCATTAGAGTTTATATTACAAATCTATTATATATATTTAAAATGGACTCCCGAATGCCACGTCACCTTTGAATATCACTTCATCCTTAAATGCCACTTATACAAATATTTCTCAGATGAGCCAAAAAGCTGATGTGAACCTCTTCTCCTTTCTCCCCTATTAATCATGCTCTCAATACCTAATCTCCTTCAATCCTATTCTATTTTTCATCTTTCTTCCACAATTTCTTTAATATCTTCGAAATCTATTTAATAATATTATTTTATAATAAATTTATAAATTATAAAATTATTTTACAATTATTTATAATTTATAATTTATAAATTATTTTACAATTTGATAATAATTTATAATTTATATTATTATCAAATTATTTTATAAGTTATTTTATAATAAATTTATAAATATTATTAGTCATTTATCAATAGTAATAGTTTATATTATTAATCATTAAATTCAATAAAAAAAACCGACTAATCACTCCTAAATATCGACATAAATGCTATAAAAATTCAGGTAATTTATGTAATTCCCTCTCAACGAATGACAACAATTATTTAAATTAGATATGACTAATATCATAAGATGAAGATTGGTTAAACTTATAGTTCTTGTACATATTATGATTATAACATGATAGTAAAATATATGTCCTAAACTAATTAAATTATTTGATTATTTTATATATATTTAAAAAATATAAACAAAAAAATATTATTTTATTAAATTATTATTTTTAAGTATTATTGCATTGTCAATATAATAGACATAATCTCAGCCAAACAGTCTCATAAATGTTTATACCAATAGATAAGTTCAAAAAAAGCAAATCCAAATAGATCATAAGTCAAGTGTCTCATTCTTTTTTAAGTGCAACATATTACATTGGAAACACACAAACCTGCTGCTCTGGACCCGAGCCTGCTGCTCTAGTGCGGAGCCTGCTGCTCTGGACCTGAGCCTACTGCTCTAGTGCCGAGCCTGCTGCTCTGGACCCGAGCCTGCAGCTATGGATCCGAGCCTGCAGGTTTGGACCCGAGCCTGCAGGTTTGGACCCGAGCCTGCAGGTCTGGACCCGAGCCTGCAGGTTTGGACCCGAGCCTGCAGGTCTGGACCCGAGCCAACTGGTCTGGACCCGAGCCTATAGGTCTGGATCCGAGCGTGCAGGTCTGGACCCGAGCGTGCAGGTCTGGACCCGAGCCTGCATGTCTGGACCCAAGCCTGCACGTCCGGACCCGAGCCTGCACATCTGGACCCGAGCCTGTTTGTCTTGACCCGAGCCTACTGCTCTAGTGTCGAGCCTGCTGCTTTGGACCCGAGCCTGCTGCTCTGGACCCGAGCCTGCAGGTCAGGACCCGAGCCTGCTGCTAAGGATCCGAGCCTGCAGGTATGGACCCGAGTCAACTGGTTTGGACCCGAGCCTGCAGGTATGGACCCGAACCTGCATGTCTGGACCCGAGCCTGCAGTTCTGGCATTCGAGGGGGTGAGGTGACATTCGGGGGTCTGTTATAAATATATATAATAGATTTCTTATAATTTTATTCCACGTGGATGATTTTATTCCATTACACTAAATTGTATTATTTTTTTACTGCTTAATTTGAATGTTAATATAGTTGATAATTTGTTTTTACAATATTTGATCTATAAATTAATTAATTGTAGTTTATCGACGTTTGATCATTAAATATAATACATCGATTATTGTGATATTTAATTCAGTCAAATTAATATAATTCACATATTGTTGATTTATGTTTGCTTCATCAATTCTATAGTCAAACATAAATATAATCTCAATTAGAAAATGAACATGCTGATAGATTATGTGATAAATATGAAATTCCTAAACTAGTGGATTAGTCATTCCATTATATGTGATCGTAATTTATTCCTCAAATTGTTCCGAACCTAAATTCAAAATCCTGTATTTTTTTTTATGGATTCTGAATTCAGTAAATATTATCAGAAATTCTTGCGAGACGACTTGAGTTTTACGTTAAAAATTCAATTACTCATTAATGTCAATTCATTTATAATTTCTTTCCGTCAATCTATTTTTTTAGTAATATTTTATAAAATAAAAATATATTTTTTATTTGACATAAAATACATTTATTAAAAATAATCATAAAATACGAATATATGAAAAATTATTAAAAAAGTTACTTCCAATTATTAAAATATATAAATTTATTTAAAATTATAATATATATATATATATATATATATATATGAATATATTAAAAAATATAATGAACAAAAGTTTACTATATATGTGTTCTAAAAAAATATGTTAACACTAAATTTTTATCA
>JBBPBS010000529.1:1236360-1249952 GCA_037974835.1 Cicer judaicum | reverse complement strand
ATTTATTTTAATTTTAAATGACAATTTGATATTTTATGTTTTAAAATTTCAACAACGTTATCATTTTTTAAACAAAAATTAAAAAAAAAATTCAATCAAAACTCATAAAATTAATTATATTCTTCAATATAATACAAATTTCATCAAATCCGTAATGCAAATCTTCAAATAAACTCATATTTTTATACTTTATTTGATATTATTAGAAATAAAGGACTAAATCTGGAAAAAAAAAGATAAAGGACTAAAACGTTACCTGAAATTAAGTTAAGGGACCACGAATTTAATTTAGCCTAAATATTAATATGACAATAGGGAAACATATAGACACGTTATATGGTTCATTAGTAGTCATGCTACTATATGTTAGGATTTTTCTTTTAAATTAAAAAAAGAAAAAATTAATGACAACAACACATTTCTCTCATATGAAAACTCACATTTTGTATGTTAAATTATATGGACTTCTTAACTGAAAGAGAATATATGAGTTTATATAAAAAATTGATGTACTCAATTGAAATCAACGAAACATGAAAATATACAATATTGATATGGTTGGCAAACATTTGTATAATAAGATAGGTATTAATTTTCTTTTTAGTTATTTTGCTTTTATAGTTATTGTGTTTGTTAATTTGGCAAAATTTTAATCAAAATCACTTTTATGATATCTTTGCTTGTTTAATATATATGAATCAATTAATGTTGTAAAAGTAATAGGTAGTGAAAGATTCAAGAATTTATAAATAATCAACCAATCAATATTGTACCAACATGAAAATATCCATGGATAACTCAATAAAATGACCAAGTTATTTCCACTACTACACTTTTATGGAAATCAGACCACCATGTGCTCCAAGAAATTGTTAGTATAAATACGAATATGACAATAGGGGGACATATAAAAACATCTCTATGTTTCATTTGCAGTCATGCGACTATATGTTTGACAAAATTTGAATAAAAATCACCATTATGATATCCTTATGTATTTAATATGTATGAATCAATTAATATTGTAAAAGTAATAGCTAGAGAAATATTCAAGAATTTGTCCATAACCAACCAATCAATATTGTACCAACATGAGAACATCCAAGGACAACTCAATAAAACGACCACTTATTTCCACTACTACACTTTTATGTAAATCAGATCACCATGTGCTCTAAGAAATTGTTAGTATAAATACGAATTTGACAATAGGGAGAAATATAAAAACGTCTCTACGGTTCGTTTGTAGTCATGCTACTATATGTTTGACAAAATTTGAATAAAACTCACATTTTGTATGTCGAAATCTCATATGAAAACTCACATTTTGTATGTTCAATTATAGTAACTTCTTAACTGAAAGAGAATCTATAATTTTATATAAAAAATTGATGTACTCAATTGAAACCAATGAACCATGAAAATATAGAATCTTGATATAGTTGGCAAACATTTGTATCATAAAATAGGTATTAATTTTCTTTTTAGTTATTTTGCTTTTGTAGTTATTGTGTTTGTTTGGCCAAATTTTAATTAAAATAACTTTTATGATATCGTTGCTTGTTTAATATATATGAATCAATTAATGTTGTAAAAGTAATAGGTAGTGAAAGATTCAACAATTTGTCCATAACCAACCAATCAATATTGTACTAACACAAGAACAAGAATAACTCAATAAAATAACCACTTATTTCCACTACTACACTTTTATGTAAATCAGATCACCATGTGTTCCAAGAAATTGTTAGTATAAATATGAATATGACAATAGGGAGACATATAAAAATGTCTCTATGCTTCGTTTGTGGTCATGCTACTACATGTTTGACAAAATTTGAATAAAAATCACTATTATGATATCCTTATGTATTTAATTTGTATGAATCAATTAATGTTGTAAAAGGTAATAGCTAGGGAAATATTCAAGAACTTGTCTATAACCAACCAACCAATATTGTACCAACATAAAAACATCCAAATATAACTCAAAAAAATGACCACTTATTTAAACTACAACATTCTTATGCAAATCATATCACCATGTGCTCCAAAGAATTGTTTTTATCAATATTAATATGACAATAGAGAAACAAATAGACACGTTATATGGTTCATTAGTAGTTGTGCTACTATATCTTAGGATTTTTCTTTTAAATTAAAAAAACAAAAAAATTAATAACAACAACACATTTCTCTCATATGAAAACTCATATTTTGTATGATAAATTATAGTTACTTCTTAACTGAAAGAGAATATATGATTTTATGTAAAAAATGGATGTACTCAATTGAAATCAATGAAACCTCAAAATATACAATCTTGATATGGTTGACAAACATTTGTATAATAAGATAGGTATTAATTTTCTTTTTAGGTATTTTGCTTTTGTATTTTTTGTGTTTGTTTGGCCAAATTTTAATCAAAATCACTTTTATGATATCGTTGCTTGTTTAATATATATGAATCAATTAATGTTGTAAAAGTAATAGGTAGTGAAAGATTCAAGAATTTGTCCATAACCAACCAATCAATATTGTAACTACATGAGAACATCCAAGAATAACTCAATAAAATGACTAGTTATTTCCACTACTACACTTTTATCTAAATCAGATTACCATGTGCTCCAAGAAATTGTTAGTATAAATACGAATGTGACAATAGGGAGACATATAAAAACATCTCTATGGTTGGTTCGTAGTCATGCTACTATATGTTTGACTAAATTTGAATAAAAATCACTATTATAATATCCTTATGTATTTAATATGTATGAATCGATTAATGTTGTAAAACTAATAGTTAGAGATATATTCAAGAACTTGTCCATAACCAACCAACCAATATAGTACCAACATAAAAACATCCAAGTATAACTCAAAAAAATGACCACTTATTTCCACTACAACATTCTTATGCAAATCCCATCACCATGTGCTCCAAAGAATTGTTTGTATAAATATTAATATGACAATAGGGAAACATATAGACACGTTATATGGTTCATTAGTAGTCATGCTACTATATCTTAGGATTTTTCTTTTAAATTAAATAAAGAAAAAATTAATAACAATAACACATTTCTCTAATATGAAAACTCATATTTTGTATGTTAAGTTATAGTGACTTCTCAACTGAAAGAGAATCTATAATTTTATTTAAAAAATTGATGTTCTCAATTGAAATCAATGAAACATGAAAATATATAGTTGGCAAAAAAGTGCATAGTAAGATAGGTATTAATTTTTTTTGAGGTATTTTTTTTTGTAGTTATTATGTTTGTTTGGCCAGATTTTAATCAAAATCACTTTTATGATATCATTGCTTGTTTAATATATATGAATCAATTAATGTTGTAAAAGTAATAGGTAATGAAAGATTCAAGAATTTGTCCATAACCAACCAATCAATATTGTACCAACATGGGAACATCCAAGAATAACTCAATATAATTACCACTTATTTCCACTGCTACACTCTTATATAAATCACATCACCATGTGCTCAAATAAATTGTTAGTATAAATACGAATATGACAAAAGGGAGATATATAAACATGTCTCTATGGTTCGTTAGTAGTCATGCTACTATAATTTGACAAAACTTGAATCAAAATCACTTTTATGATATCATTGTATTGTATGTTTAATATGTATAAATCAATTAATGTTGTAAAAATAATAGGTAGGGAAATATTCAAGAATTTGTCTATAACCAACCAACCCAAATTGTACCAACATGAGAACATCCAAATATAACTCAAAAAAATGACCACTTATTTCCACTACAACATTCTTATGCAAATCACATCACACGTGCTCTGAAGAATTGTTTGTATAAATATTAATATGACAATAGGGAAACATATAGACACGTTCTATGGTTCATTAGTAGTCATGCTAGTATATGTTAGGATATTTTTTTTAAATTAAAAAAAGAAAAAATTAATAATAATAACACATTTCTCACATATGAAAACTCAGATTCTGTATGTTAAATTATAGTGAATTCTTAACTGAAAGAGAGTCTATGATTTTATGTAAAAAATTAATGTACTCAATTGAAATCAATGAAACATAAAAATATACAATCTTGATATGGTTGGCAAAATAGTGTATATTAAGATAGGTATTAATTTTCTTTTTAGGTATTTTGCTTTTGTAGTTATTGTGTTTGTTTGGCCAAATTTTAATCAAAATCACTTTTATGATATCGTTGCTTGTTTAATATATATGAATCAATTAAGGATATAAAAGTAATAGGTAGTGAAAGAATTAAGAATTTGTCCATAACTAACCAATCAATATTGTACCAATATGAGAACATCCAAAGATAACTCAATAAAATGACCACTTATTTCCACTACTACAGTCTTATGTAAATCACATCACCATGTGCTCTAAGAAATTGTTAGTATAAATACGAATATGATAATATGGAGACATATAAACACGTCTCTATAGTTCGTTAGTAGTAATGCTACTTTATGTGTGACAAAATTTGAATCAAAATCACTTTTATGATATCCTTGTGTGTTTAACATATATGAATCAATTAATGTTGTAAAAGTAATAGGTAGGGAAATATTCAAGAATTTATCCATAATCAACCAACAATTATTGTACCAACATGAGAACATCTAAGTATAACTCAAAAAAATGTCCACTTATTTCCACTACAACATTCCTATGCAAATCACATTAGCATGTGGTCCGAAGAATTGTTTGTATAAATATTAATGTGACAATAGGGAAACATATAGACACTGTCATGCAACTATTTGTTAGGATTTTTCTTTTAAATTGAAAAAATAAAAAATAAATAACAATAACACATTTCTCTCATTTGAAAACTTATATCTTCTATCGTATGGAACTCACATTTTTAAATAATTCAATTTGAGTTTTAATTAAATTTTTTTTTTTAATATATTTTATGGATAAAGAAGTGTATATTTGTCAATGAGAATTTAGGTCATATGTATCTCACAATGATTTAAGTTTTAATTTTGTTGTTGCTATGAAGATCTCGTTAGAGAGTGTGTTGTTAAAATTTCTTTATATATCATTATTTTTGTAAATATTTTTTTATTTATGGAATTTTATTTTGTCTAGATTAACCCCTAAAACTTATATTGTTATCTATATCATTTTTAACTTAGATATAATAAAAGTTATTTTGTTTAAATATTTTTAATATATTTCATTGTTTGATAATGTACAATTGAATGTAGATTAGTTCAAAGATCTAAATATTTATGAATATTTCATAGATTTACCAAAAAATCAAATGATTAAATTATAGTGACTTAACTGAAAGAGAATCTATGATTTTCTGTAAAAAAATTGATCTATTCAATTGAAATCAATGAAACATGAAAACATACAATCTTGATAAAGTTGACAAAAAAGTGTATAATAAGATAGGTATTAATTTTCTTTTGAGGTATTTTGCTTTTATAGTTATTGTGTTTGTTTGACCAAATTTTAATCAGAATTGCTTTTATGATATTGTTTCTTGTGTAATATATATGAATCAATTAATGCTGTAAAAGTAATAGATAATGAAAGATTCAAGAATTTCTCCATTTCCAACCAATCATGTACCAACATGAGAATATCGAACAATAACTCAATAAAATGACTATTTACTTCTACTGCTACACTCTTATGTAAATCACATCACCATGTGCTCCAAGGAATTATTAGTATAAATATGAATATGACAATAGGGTGACATATAAACACATCTCTATGGTTAGTTAGTTGTCATGCTACTATATGTTTGACAAAATTTGAATCAAAATCACTTTTATGATATCCTTGTGTGTTTAATATGTATGAATCAATGTTGTAAATATAATAGGTAGGGAAATATTCAAGAATTTATCCATAACCAACCAATCAATAATTTACCAACATGAGAACATCTAAGTATAACTCAATAAAATGACTATTTATTTTCACAACAACATTCCTATGCAAATCACATCACCATGTGCTCCAAGGAATTGTTTGTTGAAATATTAATATGACAATATGGAGACATGTAGACACGTGTCTATGGTCATTAGTAGTCATGCTACTATATGTTAGGATTTTTCTTTTAAATGAAAAAATTAATAACAATAACACATTTCTTTCATATGAAAACTCACATCTTCTATGTTAAATTATAGTGACTTCTTGACTGAAAGAGAATCTATGATTTTATGTAAAAAATTGATGTACTCAATTGAAATCAATGAAACATGAAAGTATACAATCTTGACATTGTTGACAAAAAAATGTATAATAAGATAGGTATTAATTTTCTTTTGAGGTATTTTGCTTTTGTAGTTATTGTGTTTGTTTGGCAAAATTTTAATCAAAATCACTTTTATGATATTGTTGCTTGTTTAATATATATGAATCAATTAATGCTGTAAAAGTAATAGGTAGTGAAAGATTCAAGAATTTGTCCATAGCCAACTAATCAATATTGTACCGAAGATGAGAACATCCAAGGATAATGATAGCTGGTTCAGCAAGTGTACTGAATCGTTGCAAGTAATAATAAAACGGTAGTACCGAGTGTCGAACTCTAGGATTGCGTTTTACTATTGAATTATATTTAATTACTAAAATTGAACAAAAGGTTCCCAAGTTGATTGAAATAATATTTGAAATTAACAACAGTAATAAAATTGATCTTTTATAATGGGAAAAATGTCAGGGATGAGTTTCACTTCGAATCCAACCTTAAGTGTCTAATTTGATCCTAGTTACTGAATTCCTTTATTGAATTATTACCGAATTATCTTTATTATTCTTGCCCTAATGTCTTAGTGACAGAACCTTTAATTCCAAAGTAACCCCTAATTCCTTAGTAGATTTAAGATTAGAATTAAGCATTACCGTATAGAAATTATCTTGTAAATTATTGCTTTGCAACTAATTTATTTGGTTTCATGACCTGCATCTATCCCTAAACTACAAATTCATGAATTTCTCATCTCAAGCATTCGTAAAGTCCACTTCCGTTTCAAAATACAAATCGTAGAACATTTTAATGTTGATCAAGCAATAAAAAGCATTAAGCACAGAGATGAGAAAAACAATTCAATAAACTCATTCATATAACTAGAAATCAAATCAGAAAAATAAGGGTTTCATCTGGTTACATTCATCCCTAACAAATAGGGTTTAGTTACTCATGGCAGAGATACAAAAGATAAGGATTAAAGAAGAATTACAAGAATGGTTCATGGATGATTCTTGATAAAACTGCTTCAATGGCGTTAGAAACGACCGTCTTTGAGTTTATATGCTAGGGCACAAGTCTCCCAACTTCCCAAGAGTCAAAAAGATCCGTAAACAGTAAAAAATTTGCGTTTTTATGATTTCTGATCTGTGTCACGCGCCCCAGGCGCAGTCTTTGACAGAACTGACTGGCTGAAAATGCGCTTCAAGCGCGCAGGGCGCGCTCCAGGCGCACAGCATCTGCTGTCTGACGTATTTTGAATTTTGCTCATCTTTCGCGTCTGAATTTGGCCCCGGTGTCTTCATGAAAGTTGTAGATATGGATCTTAGCTTTCATTAGAACTTGGCCTGATACTAATTGGACATCTAGAACTCCAGATATGGCTGAATTACTCCACATAGGTCATGTTGATTTCTCACCAAAATTCAGCACTGCACTAAAACAAAGTAACAACGCAAAACTACAAAAAATCTCTACTTAATTAAGCAAATAAGAACATAAATATTTTATTAAATCAAATAACTAAAATTAACAAAATATATTAAATAACTCATTAAATTAACTAATGATTAAAGATAAATAAGACTAAAATTAATAAAAATTATGCATATGATGAAGAGTCATCAGATAACTCAACAAAAAGACCAGTTATTTTCACTACAAACTCTTATGTAAATCACATCACCATGTGTTCCAAAGAATTTTTAATATAAATATAAATATAACAATAGGGAGACATACAAACACGTCTCTATGGTTCGTTAGTAGTCATGCTACTATATGTCAGGATTTTTCTTTTAAATTAAAAAAATAAAATTAGTAATAATAACACATTTTTGTGATATGAGTCTGCTTCATAGAAAGGATTAGAGTTGCCAACACTCCTCGTATGTAGTTTTGTTTTATTAGATAATGTCTTGTTCATTACACCATATCATGATAGTGTTGCAATAGGTGTCTCAACTAACCCATTTGTTTGATAATTTTTTCCAAATTCCTAATAATGAAAATGTAGTAATTCATACGTGCATACACTACAAGAAAATAGACATATACATATAGAGGTTTATAACGACAACATTAAAAACTGTAGGTATAGACAAACTATCCCCACAGATAAATTAGTTGTTGTTGGTATAGGTGTCTTATACCTTCAATGACATAAATTTGTCACTAATTGTTATAGTTACACACTTAAATATGTGGCTATAGACATCAAAATTGAAAAATATTTTTCTTTTAAGGAGCCAAAATCTTAATTGTTCGTGAAAATCAATTTATACAAATTTTTCACGATTTAAGCCAAACAAAATTTAATGGAGGCAAAATCCTAATTTTTTTATTGCACCCAATTTCAATGGAGCCAAAATCTTAATTTTTTCAATGGAGGCAAAAAAATTTCAATTGAGATAAAATCCAATTTTTTTCAAGGGAGCCAAAAACAAATTTTAATAGAGCCAAAATAAAAATTAATAGAGCCAAAACCTAAATGAGTATCAGGTACCAACTAAACCCTTTCTCATCAAAACCCTAAAACCCAAAACTCTTCTCCTCTTTCACCCAATTTGAGCCCCAATCGCTAAATCGGACATCTGAAATCGCCGCCTTCTCCTTCTCACCGTCAATCAACAACCTTCTCGTCATTGATCCATCCCGAGCTGTACTCGCCGCAGCACCCTCTAAAATTGCTCCCTCGTTCTCGCCGTCGCGGTCGCTCCCTCGTTCTCGCCATCGCACCACGAATGCCACAATGACCAGACATTGTGACCACCGTTCTCGCACCACCGGTAAATTTTAAATTTCTGTACTATTTAAGTAATTTCTCGCACCACCATTATGTACTATTTTGAATTTCTTACAAACTGAACCTATGATGTTGTTTAAAATTCGTTGACTTGTTTTGTTCTGTTCTGAGACTTGTATTGTTTTGTTCTGAGAATGTTATGAGACTTGTACTGCTCTTATTCTGATAATGTTCATAAACTTGTATTGTTCTTATTATGATAATGTTAAATAAGAACCTGTATTGTTGATATATTGATAATGTTAAATAATATTTATAAATCTAAGAACCTGGAATGTTCATAAACTTATAATGTTTATAATGTTAAATAAGAATCTATATTGTTCTAAATCTAAAAATTTCATTCATGTTTTTTAAAACCATAAGTATGTGTTTCATGCTTTACATTTCTATTAAATTTTTTAAAATCAAGTTACTCATTTATAATTTTGTGTTAGAGAAGCAATGGCTCGAAGAAGAAACTTAAATATTCGACATCGAGCAAGTGATAATGAAGTAATGAAGTCTACTTCTAATAATACAAACTCAACCAATGTAGAAGGAAGTAATGTTGCAGAAACTCGTTCTAGTCCTTGTCATGTAGAAGGTGTCATACATGAGTCTGTAGAACCTCACTCAATTCCCTCTGATATAGAAGCTGAAGAAGAAAAAATTGAAAAAGGTATCAATTATATGCTCTTTGTTTTAAAGCTTTATTTATATTGTTTTTATTATGACTTGTATGCACACATAGTTTTATTGTCATTTTGTTTTGTTTGTAGAAGTGGAGCCTAAACGGACTAGAGGTCCTACAAAAATGTTAGATGTATGGGAAATAGAAGATGGTGATTTAATAATTGTTAATTTGGACAAATATGGTCAACCCATTAGTGAGGCAGGGACAACTCTAACTCGTTTCATTGGTAGCATAGCTAGAAGGAATCAATATGATCCTATCGACTACGAGTCATGGAACGTCATGCCAAATGATTACAAAGAACAAATGGTGAAATTAATAGAGGTATAACACCCCAATTTCCCATTATCTTATTTTAAATATTATAATGATACGATATTTTTTTTTTATGAGTGTTAATATGTGCTCTAACTTATTTAGGTGTGTCTGTGTGTTTGCTTTAGTAATCAATTTAAATTATTAATATTAACCATATTTAAATAACAAAAAAAATAATTAAAATAAAATAAATAGATATGTATATAGATATAAATAAAATAATACCAGGAGTTAGCTCTAATAATAATAATAATAATAATAATAATAACAATAATAATAATAATAATAATAATTATTATTATTGTTATAACACCTAAGCTATTATTATGTAGTATTTATATATATATGGCCATCCAATTCCCAGCCGTAGCATACGGGAGCCTCATTCTTTCACCAAAATAGGATTTATAATAATAATAACATTGTTATAACAACCTAAGCTACTATTATGTAGTACATATATATATAGCCATCCAACCCAGCATACGGGAGCCGCCTTCTAAAAATTAGGATTTGCAACTTCAGCATTCTAACTTCAACAATTAGGATTGCAACTTCAGCCTTCTAACTTTAGCAAATTAGAAAATCCAATTTCAATTCAAATCTAAATTCCAATTCCTTCATCCTTCCAGCCATAAACCAATTTCATCAAATTGGGATTTTGCAAATTGAATCCCAAATCACAATTCTAATTCCAATTTCAAGCTCCAATTGCAATTCCGATTTCCAATTTTAACTCCAATCACAATTCTAATTTCAAATCCCAATCCCAATTTCAATACCAAATCATATAAGGTATGTTTCACTAATTCCTTCAATTAGCTTTAATAATGATACATATTTTGTATAGGATAAATAATTCATATATATATATATAGATGAAAGTTAAGAAATTCAAAACCACAAACCCAAAATAAATTTGTATAGCCATGATTTGAGTCTTTACTTTGGAATTTTAGAAGTCTTGCCTTTGTTTCTGTCAACAAACGGATTATACTATATAAGAATTGTTGTTATACAAATTTCAGAAAATAAGTTAGTAACTAAACCATTAGATGCAAATTAATTATTTCACCTAAATGGGTTAATCTATTTGATTATGTTATAAAAATTAAGTATAGTCAATAATAAATAATAATTAATTATTATTTGCGTCCATGTGATATATATATATATATATATATATATATTATATAAACATAATATTAAGTTCTTTCTATCATACTTTGTTAAATAAAATTTAATTATAGTAATATGAGTGTTTAAAGATATTGAATATATTTTTGAATTATATTACAATGCATTAATGTATTATTAGATGAAGTATCAATGTATTATTAATAAATTAATTAATTACCTATCGGAGTAAGTAACTAATTTGTAATTGGTTGTTGCGTTGATTTATTCTCACTCGTGGACTGTTTGAGACGGTGGTTGACGAAGACGTGACACATTAAATCAGCGGATCAACTTCGTTGGGAAAAATCTTCAGCTAAGGTAAGGGGTGAGATGAGGTTCGATTTTATGAGTATAAAATAACATGAGATGAACGGGAATATTGAAATTCCCAGATGTTCATTCGGGGTTTACTACGTACAGTTGAGCCCTATTGAGTAATAATAATTAATTAATAAAATGTGAATGGTAATAGTGAGGATTAAAATATAATTTAGCAACCAATAGAATTGCCGTGAAATTATTTATATCAATGATTATATGTTGTTTGATTTTATGAATATTATGTTGATTGTTACTATGTGAATGATATGTACTGGAGTATTCTTGCTACTTGAATAAAATCGTGATATCACTTGAATATGCTACTGTTTGATCTTTTATTGGTGATTGTGTATCGTGAGTAGTGTAAACTAAATATTGTGATTTTATGGTGATTAACTGATGAAAATATATAATGATGAATATTGTGAAGTCAAATTAAAACTTATCGAGTTGTGATGATCAAGTAAGTATGAGATATGTGTTGTAGATTTTGGAGTTAGGATTATTTTGTCATCATATAGGGAGGGTCTGACAAACCTAGTGATTCGGGGAAGTACAACTGAATGAGCCTGATCGTGGAGGGCTACAGTCGAACTATAAAGTAAGACTAATAGACCTTGGGGGTACACCTAGTGGGGAATTCCTAAGTGGATTAGTGGGTTATTCCCTAAGGCCGGGAGCTACCGTGCAACACAAGAGTACCCCGACCGTCGCGTATATGTGTCTCGGGTTGAGTTGAGGGGATCTATGAGGACTTGGCCATTCATGAATTGTCCGTCCACTCTTGTAGTGGCATAGTATCAGGCCTCCTAACCAAGTACTTCAGAGTAGAATGGTACCAAATAATGAAGTGTAGAGTATAGGACATGCATAGCATTTCATTCTTGTGATTATCTTATTGTGAATAAATTTGATAAACCGTTGATATTGTACACTTGACTGTTTTTGAGGTTGTGATAATTTGATTGCTTGCGTGTTATCCTCGTGTATTTTATACTGTTACATGATTTCGATACTCACCCCCTCGTTGTTTGTGTTTGGCGTTCGCGATGGACGCAAATGAGTTGTAAGTTACAGGTGATGACTAGTACCATCGGAGAGGCGGAAGCCATCATGTCTTGGAGACCTTTATTATTATGCATTGTGTTGATGTTATTTTGAGTATTTTTATTTTGGGAATTCCCGCTCTGATAGTGGCACCAGGTTGGGACTATATTTGCACTGAATTTAAAACATAAGTATGTGTACTTCAAAAAGGATTCTATTGTTTTATATTATGATTTCGATGTCATTATGTTTGATGGAAATTTTGGATTTATGAGACATGTTGTTGATTATGTGATATTCTTTATCTTAATAAAAAAAAATTATTTGGGGTTTAGGGTGTCACATTAGTGGTATCAGAGCCAGTTCTATCCAATCAGACCGTAAATGTGTTATGTGTTCGCTATGTTTCCTTGTGTACTTTGTTATGTGTTTTGTGGTTATGGTCATTGTTGTGTTAGTGTTGTAGAACTAAGTTAGCTTCTCACTTTCCTAAATGTCTCCTATATTCAATTGGCTTATCTAATTGATGTAGGTAGTGATGGCTAGTGGAAGGAATGATGTTGCGATTGTTGAGGCTCTAGAGTCCATGGCAGGAGTTACAGTGCAGGCTCTCCAAGCTTTGACTGAATCTCAAGCTACTGCACAAGCCTCTGTGCAAGCTGCTACTCAAGCTGCACATATTGCTGCTCAAGTTGTTGCTCAAGCTACTAGCTACAATGGTGGCCAAGGAAATGTGCAAATAAATGAATTCATGGTGATGGATCGATTCCACAAGGCTAACCCTCCATCATTTGAAGGTCACTATAATCCTGATGGAGCTCAAAAGTGGTTGCTAGAAGTTGAGAAAATTTTCAGAGGAGTGGCATGTCCCGAAGGTCAGAAAGTGCATCTTGGTACCTTTATGTTGACGGAGGAAGCTGAACATTGGTGGGATAATGCACGCCAACGTTTAGATAATGCAGGGACTGCAATTACTTGGGATATATTCAAGAACATGTTT
>JBBPBS010000529.1:1219694-1236350 GCA_037974835.1 Cicer judaicum | reverse complement strand
GTAATATGAGTGTTTAAAGATATTGAATATATTTTTGAATTATATTACAATGCATTAATGTATTATTAGATGAAGTATCAATGTATTATTAATAAATTAATTAATTACCTATCGGAGTAAGTAACTAATTTGTAATTGGTTGTTGCGTTGATTTACTCTCACTCGTGGACTGTTAGAGACGGTGGTTGGCGAAGACGTGACACATTAAATCAGCGGATCAGCTTCGTTGGAAAAAATCTTCAGCTAAGGTAAGGGGTGAGATGAGGTTCGATTTTATGAGTATAAAATAACGTGAGATGAACGGGAATATTGAAATTCCCAGATATTCATTCGGGGCTTACTACGTACAGTTGAGCCCTATTGAGTAATAATAATTAATTAATAAAATGTGAATGGTAATAGTGAGGATTAAAATATAATTTAGCAACCAATAGAACTTCCGTGAAATTATTTATATCAAGATTGTATGTCGTCTGATTTTATGAATATTATGTTGATTGTTACTATGTGAATGATATGTACTGGAGTATTCTTGCTACTTGAATGAAATTGTGATATCACTTGAATATGCCATTGTTTGACCTTTTATTGGTGATTGTGTATCGTGAGTAGTGTAAACCAAATATTGTGATTTTATGGTGATTGACTGATAAAGATATATAATGATGAATATTGTGAAGTCAAATTAACTTATTGAGTTGTGATGATCGAGTAAGTCTGAGATATATGTTGTAGATTTTGGAGTTAGGATTATATTGTCATCATATAGGGAGGGTCTGACAAACCTAGTGATTCAGGGAAGTACAACTGAATGAGCCTGATCGTGGAGGGCTACAGTCGAACTGTAAAGTAAGACTGATAGACCTTGGGGGTACACCTAGTGGGGAATTCCTAAGTGGATTAGTGGGTTATTCCCTAAGGTCGGGAGCTACCGTGCAACACAAGAGTACCCCGACCGTCGTGTATATGTGTCTCGAGTTGAGTTGAGGGGATCTATGAGGACTTGGCCATTCATGAATTGTCCGTCCACTCTTGTAGCGACATAGTATCAGACCTCTTAACCATGTACTTCAGAGTAGAATGGTACCAAATGATGAAGTGTAGAGTATAGGACATGCATAACATTTCATTCTTGTGATTATCTTATTGTGAATGAATTTGATAAACCGTTGATATTATACACTTGACTGTTTTTGAGGTTGTGATAATTTGATTGCTTGCGTGTTATCCTCGTGTATTTTATATTGTTACATGATTTCGATACTCACCCCCTCGTTGTTTGTGTTTGGCGTTTGCGATGGACACAGATGAGTTGTAAGTTGCAGGTGATGACTAGTACCATCGGAGAGGCGGAAGCCATCATGTCTTGGAGACCTTTATTATTATGCATTGTGTTGATGTTATTTTGAGTATTTTTATTTTGGGAATTCCCGCTCTGATAGTGACACCGGGTTGGGACTATATTTGCACTGAATTTAAAACATAAGTATGTGTACTTCAAAAAGGATTCTATTGTTTGATATTATGATTTCGATGTCATTATGTTTGATGGAAATTTTGGATTTATGGGACATGTTGATGATTATGTGATAATCTTTATCTTAATAAAAAAAAATTATTTGGGGTTTAGGGTGTCACATTAGTGGTATCATAGTCAGGTATGTCTAATCAGACCGTAAATGTGTTATGTGTTCGCTATGTTTCCTTTTGTACTCTGTTATGTGTTTTGTGGTTATGGTCATTGTTGTGTTAGTGTTGTAGAACTAAGTTAGCTTCTCACTTTCCTGGATGTCTCCTATATTCAATTGGCTTATCTAATTGATGTAGGTAGTGATGGCTAGTGGAAGGAATGATGCTGCGATTGCTGAGGCTCTAGAGTCCATGGCAGGAGTTACAGTGCAGGCTCTCCAAGCTTTCACTGAATCTCAAGCTACTGCACAAGCCTCTGCGCAAGCTGCTACTCAAGCTGCACATATTGCTGCTCAAGCTGTTGCTCAAGCTACTAGCTACATTGGTGGCCAAGGAAATGTGCAAATAAATGAATTCATGGTGATGGATCGATTCCACAAGGCTAACCCTCCATCGTTTGAAGGTCACTATAATCCTGATGGAGCTCAAAAGTGGTTGCAAGAAGTTGAGAAAATTTTCAGAGGAGTGGCATGTCCCGAAGGTCAGAAAGTGCATCTTGGTACCTTTATGTTGACGGAGGAAGCTGAACATTGGTGGGATAATGCACGCCAACGTTTAGATAATGCAGGGACTGCAATTACTTGGGATATATTCAAGAACATGTTTATAATTAAGTATTTCCCTGAAGATATCCGTAATAGAAAAGAGATGGAATTTGTTAAATTGGAATAGGGGAATATGTCGGTAGCGGAGTATGCTACTAAGTTTGAGGAATTATCCAGGTACTATCCACTCTATGTTGGAGAAGCAGGAGAAAAGTCTAAGTGCATCAAGTTTGAAATGGGACTCAGACCAGAGATCAAGAAACAAGTTGGAATGCAAGAGATCCATGACTTTCCTACCCTAGTGAATAAGAGTAGGATTTATGATGAGGATAGTCGTGCTGAAATGGCACATTACCGAAATACTAGTACCATGAAGGACAAGAGACCTATGCAGCATAATAGAGGAAAACCTTACCCTTTTCCTCCTAGTCAATCTGGAAGTCGTCAGAATTATCAACAATATAGTTTTTCAGCTGGAAAAGGAGCTAGTAGTGGTAATGGAAAAGGAAATGGAAACATTCATAGTGATGGTAGTGGTAGTGGTAGAGGAAACCCCAATGGACGAGGAGTTAGTAATGGAAATAGTAACAATAGGAGTCAAGTCTCGAGCAACAACAATGGTAATAATGGTGATCCAACTACTCCTATCCGATGTTACAGGTGTGGTAAACAGGGTCACAGGACATATGAATGTAGAGATGCTGGAATTACTTGTTTTAATTGTCAACAACAAGGCCACATTAGCATCACATGCCCCTACCCAAAGAAGACTTCACCACTTGGAAACCAGAGTTCCCAAGCCAGCCGACCTAAATCCAATGGAAGAGTCTTTACCCTCAGTGGTGTAGGAGCGTCTTAGAAAGACAACTTGATCCAAGGTACATGTCTCATAAGTGATACTTCCTTATTTGTGCTATTTTTTTGTGGTGCCACTCATTCCTTTATGTCTCTTGATTGTGTTAGACGTTTAGGACTACCTATATCTCGTTTACAGTATGATTTGATTGTGAATACCCCAACTAGTGATTCTATTGATACCTCCAGTGTTTGTCTTGACATTTCCATCCATGTGTGTGGAAGGGACTTTCGAGTTGACTTAGTGTGTCTACCTTTGCGTCTAGTTGATGTGATTCTTGGTATGGATTGGCTATCTGCCAACCGTGTTCCCGTAGATTTATTTTGTAAAACCATTGAATTCATGGAGTCAGAAGAGAGGGATAAGCCTAACAATATATCCACCAACCAAGTGAAGGCCCTCTTGAAGGAAGATGCCCAGTTATACATGATCCTTGCCTCATTGGAATTTGAAGAAAAAGTGGTAATCTGAGATATTCCTATTGTATGTGAATTCCCTGAAGTATTCCCTGAAGATGTCACTAGTTTACCACCAGAGCGTGAGATTGAATTTAGCATTGACCTTGTACCAGGTGATGGACCCATATCCATGGCACCGTATAGGATGTCTCCCTTAGAATTGTCTGAGCATAAGAAGCAATTGGAAGAGCCTTTAGATAAACAATTTATAAGACCTAGTATTTCACCATGAGGTGCACCTGTATTGTTGGTTAAGAAGAAGGATGGCTCTATGAGGTTGTGTGTGGATTATCGCCAACTTAATAAAGTGACAATTAAGAATAAGTATCCCCTACCCAGGATAGATGACCTTATGGACCAATTGAGAGGATCTTTTATGTTTAGTAAGATTGACTTGAGATCAGGTTATCATCAGATCCGAGTGAAGTCTTCTGATATCCCTAAAACCGCCTTTAGAACCCGTTATGGCCATTATGAGTATTTGGTTATGCCTTTTGGTGTGACTAACGCACCAACAGTGTTTATGGATTACATGAACCGAATCTTTCATCCTTACCTAGACTCATTTGTGGTTGTGTTTATAGATGACATCTTAGTGTACTATAAGACTAAGGAAGAGCATGGCGAACATTTAAGGATAGTTTTGCAAACCCTTAAGGAGAAACAATTATTTGCCAAGTTGTCTAAGTGTGAATTTTGGTTAGAAGAAGTGAGTTTCCTAGGACATGTAATCTCAATAGGTGGAATAGCTGTTGATCCTGCCAAGGTGGAGAGTGTATTAGAATGGAAAGCACCTAAGTCAGTAACTGAGATTAGAAGTTTCCTAGGATTGACAGGTTATTACCGTAGGTTCATAGAAGGATTCTCCGAGTTGGCCTTACCTTTAACTAAGTTGACCCGAAAAGGGGAATTGTTCGTGTGGGATACTCATTGTGAGAATAGTTTCCAAGAGCTTAAGAAACGATTGACCTCTGCACCGATCTTAGTACTACCTAACCTAAATGAACCCTTTGTAGTATATTGTGATGCATGTGGTTCCGGATTAGGTGGAGTACTTATGCAGGATGGGAAGGTGGTAGCGTATGCTTCTAGGAAATTGAAGATTCATGAGAAGAACTACCCTACCCATGACCTAGAACTAGCAGCAGTTGTCTTTGTGCTTAAGATGTGTAGACATTATTTATATGGATCTAGATTTGAGATTTTTAGTGACCATAAGAACCTTAAGTATCTTTTTAATCAGAAGGAGTTAAACATGAGACAACGTAGGTGGATGGAATTTCTTAAAGATTTTGATTTTGAGCTTAACTATCACCTTGGAAAGGCTAATGTAGTGGCTGATGCTTTGAGTAGGAAGACTTTGAGTGTGTCCGCCTTATTGGTTAAGCATAGTGAATTGTTGGAACAGTTTAGAGACCTTAGTTTAGTTTGTGAAGTAACACCAGAAAGTATTAAATTGGGAATGTTGAAGGTAACTAGTGGACTATTGGAAGAGATTGAAAAGAATCAGAAGTTGGATTTATACCTTTTAGATAAGTTATAGTCAATTGACCTAGGGAGAGAACCCGACTTTAAAATAGGTGTGGATGGAATTTTGAGATTTGAGATAATTTGTGTTCCCGATGTAGAGGAGTTAAGAAAGATGATCTTAGAGGAAGGACATATGAGTTATCTAAGTATTCACCCTAGAGCCACAAAGATGTATAAGGACCTCAAGATGATATTTTGGTGGCCTAAAATGAAAAAGAATGTTGCTGAGTTTGTGTATGCTTGTTTGATCTATCAAAAATCTAAGGTAGAACACCAAAAACCTTCAGGCTTGATGCAACCTTTGAGTATTCCCGAATCGAAGTGGGATAGCATCTCTATGGACTTTGTTGTAGGCTTACCTCGAACTCCAAAAAGGTACGATAGTATTTGGGTTATTGTGGATAGACTGACTAAATCTGCTCACTTTATTCCGATAAACGTAACTTATTCTATGGAAAGGTTAGCTGAAATATACATAAAGGAAATTGTGAAGTTGCATGGAATACCATCAAGTATAGTCTCAGACAAAGACCTTAGGTTTACCTCTAAGTTTTGGCAAGGTTTACAAAGCGCTTTAGGTACGAACCTTAGGATGAGTTCAGCCTACCACCCACAAACAGATGGTCAGACTGAGCGAACTAATCAATCCCTAGAAGACTTGTTGACAGCTTGTGTGTTGGAACAAAATGGAAGTTGGGATAACTTTTTGCCACTTATAGAGTTTACCTATAACAATAGTTTCCACTCTAGCATTGGAATGGCCCCTTTTGAGGCGTTGTATGGGAGAAGATGTAGGACCCCTCTGTGTTGGTTTGAGACGGGTGATAACCTTGTGTTAGGACCTGAGATTGTTCAACAAACTACAGATAAAGTAAAAATGATTCAAGAAAAGATGAGAGCATCTCAAAGTAGGCAAAAGAGTTACCATGATAAAAGAAAGAAAAACCTCGAATTTCAAGAAGGTGATCATGTATTTCTGAGAGTTACTCCAACAATTGGGGTTGGTCGGGCATTAAAAATGCGAAAGCTTACACCTCGTTTTATAGGACCGTACCAAATTCTTAAACGTGTCGGTAACGTAGCATATCAGATCGCGTTGCCTCCGTCTCTTTCTAATCTTCATAGTGTCTTTCATGTGTCTCAACTTCGCAAGTACATTTTCGATCCCTCACACGTGATTGAGTCAAACGAGGTCCAAATAAAAGAGAATCTAACTTTTGAAACCTTATCGGTACGAATTAAGGACCAAAAGACCAAAGAATTAAGGGGTAAGACAATTTCATTGGTTAAGGTTGTATGGGGAGGTGGTACTAGTGAAAGTGCTACGTGGGAGGTCGAAAGTCAGATGCGCGATTCTTATCCATAACTGTTTCTGTCAGGTAAATTTCGAGGACGAAATTTTCTTCAACTGGGGGAGAAATGTAACACCCCAATTTCCCATTATCTTATTTTAAATAGTATAATGATATGATATTTTTTTTTTATATGAGTGTTAATATGTGCTCTAACTTCTTTAGGTATGTATGTGTGTTTGCTTTAGTAATCGATTTAAATTATTAATATTAACCATATTTAAATAACAAAAAAAAATAATTAAAAAAAAATAAATAGATATGTATATAGATATAAATAAAATAATACCAGGAGTTAGCTCTAATAATAATAATAATAATAATAATAATAATAATAATAATAATAATAATAATAATAATAATAATAATAATAATAATAATAAATGTTATAACAATTAAGCTATTATTATGTAGTATATATATATATATATATATATGGCCATCCAATTTCCTACCGTAGCATACGGGAGCCTCATTCTTTCACCAAAATAGGATTTATAATAATAATAATAAATGTTATAACAACCTAAGCTACTATTATGTAGTACATATATATATAGCCATCCAACCCAACATACGGGAGTCGCCTTCTAAAAATTAGGATTTGCAACTTCAGCATTCTGACTTCAGCAATTAGGATTGCAACTTCAGCCTTCTAACTTCAGCAAATTAGAAAATCCAATTTCAATTCAAATCTAAATTCCAATTCCTTCATCCTTCCAGCCATAAACCAATTTCATCAAATTGGGATTTTGCAAATTGAATCCCAAATCACAATTCTAATTCTAATTTCAAGCTCCAATTGCAATTCCGATTTCCAATTTCAACTCCAATCACAATTCTAATTTCAAATCCCAATCCCAATTTCAATACCAAATCATATAAGGTATGCTTCACTAATTCCTTCAATTAGCTTTAATAATGATACATATTTTGTTAGTACAATAGGATAAATAATTCATATATATATATATATAGATGAAAGTTAAGAAATTGAAAACCACAAACCCAAAATAAATTTGTATAGCCATGATTTGAGTCTTTACTTTGGAATTTTAGATGTCTTGCCTTTGTTTCTATCAACAAACGGATTATACTATATAAGAATTGTTGTTATACAAATTTTAGAAAATAAGTTAGTAACTAAACCATTAGATGCAAATTAATTATTTCACCTAAATGGGTTAATCTATTTGATTATGTTATAAAAATTAAGTATAGTTAATAATAAATAATAATTAATTATTATTTGCGTCCATGTGATATATATATATATATATATATTATATAAACATAATATTAAGTTCTTTCTATCATACTTTGTTAAATAAAATTTAATTATAGTAATATGAGTGTTTAAAGATATTGAATATATTTTTGAATTATATTACAATGCATTAATGTATTATTAGATGAAGTATCAATGTATTATTAATAAATTAATTAATTACCTATCGGAGTAAGTAACTAATTTGTAATTGGTTGTTGCGTTGATTTATTCTCACTCGTGGACTGTTTGAGACGGTGGTTGACGAAGACGTGACACATTAAATCAGCGGATCAACTTTGTTGGGAAAAATCTTCAGCTAAGGTAAGGGGTGAGATGAGGTTCGATTTTATGAGTATAAAATAACGTGAGATGAATGGGAATATTGAAATTCCCAGATGTTCATTCGAGGCTTACTACGTACAGTTGAGCCCTATTGAGTAATAATAATTAATTAATAAAATGTGAATGGTAATAGTGAGGATTAAAATATAATTTAGCAACCAATAGAATTGCCGTGAAATTATTTATATCAATGATTATATGATGTTTGATTTTATGAATATTATGTTGATTGTTACTATGTGAATGATATGTACTAGAGTATTCTTGCTACTTGAATGAAATCGTGATATCACTTGAATATGCTACTGTTTGATCTTTTATTGGTGATTGTGTATCGTGAGTAGTGTAAACCAAATATTGTGATTTTATGGTGATTAACAGATGAAGATATATAATGATGAATATTGTGAAGTCAAATTAAAACTTATCGAGTTGTGATGATCAAGTAAGTATGAGATATGTGTTGTAGATTTTGGAGTTAGGATTATTTTGTCATCATATAGGGAGGGTCTGACAAACCTAGTGATTCGGGGAAATACAACTGAATGAGCCTGATCGTGGAGGGCTACAGTAGAACTATAAAGTAAGACTGATAGACCTTGGGGGTACACCTAGTGGGGAATTCCTAAGTGGATTAGTGGGTTATTCCCTAAGGCCGAGAGCTACCGTGCAACACAAGAGTACCCCGACTGCCGCGTATATGTGTCTCGGGTTGAGTTGAGGGGATCTATGAGGACTTGGCCATTCATGAATTGTCCGTCCACTCTTGTAGTGGCATAGTATCCGGCATCCTAACCAAATACTTTAGAGTAGAATAGTACCAAATGATGAAGTGTAGAGTATAGGACATGCATAGCATTTCATTCTTGTGATTATCTTATTGTGAATGAATTTGATAAACCGTTGATATTGTACACTTGACTGTTTTTGAGGTTGTGATAATTTGATTGCTTGCGTGTTATCCTCGTGTATTTTATACTGTTACATGATTTCGATACTCACCCCCTCGTTGTTTGTGTTTGGCGTTTGCGATGGACGCAGACGAGTTGTAAGTTACAGGTAATGACTAGTACCATCGGAGAGGCGGAAGCCATCATGTCTTGGAGACCTTTATTATTATGCATTGTGTTGATGTTATTTTGAGTATTTTTATTTTGGGAATTCTCGCTCTGATAGTGGCACCGGGTTGGGACTATATTTGCACTGAATTTAAAACATAAGTATGTGTACTTCAAAAAGGATTCTATTATTTGATATTATGATTTCGATGTCATTATGTTTGATGGAAATTTTGGATTTATGAGACATGTTGATGATTATGTGATATTCTTTATCTTAATAAAAAAAAAATTATTTGGGGTTTAGGGTGTCACAAGAGGTATTATGATGATTCATTTAACTAATATAATATGCTTTTTTAAGAAGACAATTGAGATGTACAATTAACATGTCTTATTAAAATTAACATGTTTTGTTGTTTTTGTGCTCTAACATGTTTGATGTAGAATGATGATATTAGGAATATTTGATGTATTAACAACTTATAATCATACTTCTAGTTTAAGAATATAGATGTTTAGCACACTCAAACTACATCATAACATGTTGATAACCGTAAAAATATTGATATATAGAGGTATGTGTTCAAACTCTTATGATTTAACTAATATAACATGTTTTTTTTTTTAACATCTCTTATTATTTAGAGCAAATTTGAGTTTGTTCCTCCAATAAATGATTTAACAAGAGAAATGTTAAAATCTGAGTTGAATGAGAAATGGAGGCAATGGAAGAGTGATCTAAAGTCCCTACTAAAACAGAAGAAGAAGTTGCATCTCTTGTACCAGATGATAGGGTTGACCCAAATCAATATCGTGGTTTAGTTTGTCATTGGTTTTCTGTTAAAGGACAAGTAAGTCATATATATTATGAGTAATATATTAAAGAGTTTATTATTTAGACTAATATTTTACATCAATTGCAGAAAATAAGTAAAATTAATAGGCAAAATCGTGCTAAGTTTGAAGATGTTCAGTGTATGGGTTCAAAAAGTCTCCCAAAGCTTATTGATGAGAAGGTTTATTTCTATTTCTATTTTCATGGCTTTAATTTAAATTAAAAATAAAATGCGTTTAACTTATTTGTTTGATTGTAGATAAAAAAGGGCAAAGAAGTGTTGCCTGGACGTAAAGAGACTTACTTTGATACCCACACTTGTAAAGACGGAACAATTGTTAATGAAAAGGCTGCGAGATTGATTGTAAGTTTTGATAATATTTAAATGGTACCAATATATAAAATGTGTATAAATTAAGTTTGACAAAGTGCTGAATTTTATTTTCAATTGTATGATGATTGTATTGGGTATTTTATTGGATCTTATTGCAGTACTACATGCTTCGAATATCAATTTCAATTTGGTATTTTCAATCATTAATAATTTTTATTTTATTTTTTAGGAAGAACTAAAAAAACATAGTAATGAGGCTGAAACTTCTCAATCAACCCAAGACACACAAGGTTCTATGTCTTGGAAGGATGACATATTTTATCAAGTACAAGGACTTGATAAAAACGGACGTGTGCGATGTATGGGCAAGATTCCTCATTCTAAAACATCAAAGGTTTGTACATCTGAAAATGAAGAGTTGCCTGAAAGAGCTAAGAATATGGAAAACTTGTTAGCAAATATGATGACTTTAATTCAAAATCCATTTTCTGGAGAAGATGTGAATGATATAATACAAGCTGTAACACAAGTATATCATAAGTTATTAATCTTATCCAACTTACTTCTTAAGTTCCACACTCGTATTTTTCATAAGTAATATTTTCTATTTTTTGTGATAGGTTCCTGATGCAACTAGTGCTCAAAACCATTTGAATTCACATGGTTCAAACAACAACAAAAAGAATGAAAATGGTAATTAGATAGTATTAGTTAATTTTAATTAAAATCATTAATATTTTTTCTATTTTATTAGTAATATTTTTATATTGAATCATGTATTTATTCATTTTTTATTTTATTGATTGTAGGTGAAGATTAAAAGCTAATTTGTTGTTGAAGATGGAATATTGTCAATTTAGTGGACTCAATTTTTTTAATGTTTTTTGAGATTGTTATAAACGACACACGATGTCTACTTTAAATGTTAGTAAGACGTTTTCCATTACTGAGTAAAAATTCACTAGAGTACCCTATGGTGAACATTGTTTAACTCTTGATTGATCGTTGTAACACTTTTATGTTAATTTTTAATATATATAATGAACACCTTTAATTTTATTTTGACTCTTATATATATATATATATTTCATTGTGTATTTATATTTGGTTAATTTTATCAAATTAAATTTTAAATTATTATATAAGCTTTATTGATAATAAAAAATTAATATTTATAATAAATTAGTTAACGTTAAAACCTATACTAACAGAAAAAAAGTTATCACTTAAATGTGTAGCAACAGAATCAAAACTGTAGGTATAAATTTTATAAATTATGACTAAAGTATATATCAATGGTATAATATTCGTAGGTAAAATCAAATGTTTACCGCAACGAAAAAAAATTTGTCGCTATACCGTATAGCCACATCGAAAATTCGTAGGTATTGGGTAATTATATACCACGAAAAAAAACCCCATCGGTATAGGTAATTTTGCCTATCCCTACGGTTTTTATACGTTTACCTACAGATTTTTCCTGTCGTTAAACATTCAATTTCTTGTAGTAATATTTCCTTGTGGTTTTTATGTTAATCTTTGATAACAAAAGTTCGTTTGTTGTTTCACTTGTATGTTAATTCAAAGGATTTGATCTGCAACAAAGAATAACCAACAAAGAACTAAACAGAAAACGTAGAACGTTCTTCGTGTTGGAAACCAAGAACATTGTTGGTTTAAGTGTTAGAAAACGAAGAACGTTCTCCGTATTCAAAGTTATAATTCAAGTTTAGTGAGTTGTATGTAATAACTAACTAACTAATTACTCAATTACTTAGTTAGGTAGTTAGATGATAGTTAGAATAAACCATGTATAAATACCACAATTCAATCATTTAATAAACAAGTCCTACAACATATATGTCATCTCATATTTTCATCATTCTTGCACTTGAAATAATAGTTTGAACTCTAACAATTGGTATCCAGAGCAAGGTTCATTGATCTAAATTAAAAGAGTGATAAACATGAGTGAAGTGTGGAGAAAAAAAAAACACGAGTGAAGTGTGAGGATCACGAGTGAAATAAAGATGAGTCAATTTTAACATAGCTACAAATCATACTTCATTTGGGACTTCTAATGATGAGATCTTTCGCTTATGGTTGACACACTTCAATTCATGATGGAGCTGAAAAAATATTACTTCATGTAAATAAACTAACCTAATTGGCACATCTTAAAATGACACATCTTATGTCCTCATTGTGAACTCTCGCTTAAATCATTTCTTCTTTTTTATTGATGTTCTTTATGAGTGGAAGCAATAGTTGCGACCCTGCCAAGATGAATCCATCCATAACTAAAAAACACATAAACATACAAGAAACAATTAAAAAAAATAACTACGTACACATGTCTTCAAATAAGTTGATTCGGATAAGTTGATTCGGATGACGATGACGATGTTAATAATAATAATAATAATAATTATAATAATAATAATAATAATAATAATAATAATAATAATAATAATAATAATAATAATAATAATAATAATAATAATACCCTATTGAAGTATAAAACCCTGGAAATCAGCTGCTGACTGGGGTTTTGACATTAGAGAAAACACAATTTTTGTCTTATGCTTCGGATTGGATCTTATGTAAGACTTTTCGTTGTAAAAAAACTGTTTTTTTATACAAGACTCTCTTTAAATTAAAAATTAATTAATTTTTTTACAAAAGTTCTCCTAATTAAATAAATAATTAAAAGATTAATTAATTCTTTTGCTTCATAATTGAAGAATAGTTTTTAAAAAAAATGTAGATTATTTAAAAATTTATTGTAAAAATTACTTTTCTTAAATTTTTGTACTTTATCAAATAAAGTTTTAGATATAAGAGAGCTAATATAAAATAACATTTCAACAATATATTTTTCTGTTTAAGTATATAAAATAATGGTTGAATTGCGTTTAAGTTTTTGCTTGAAAAATAATGAGTTTATTAGGGAAAAGAAAGGGGCTTAAAGCACATACTTTAATTGCCTTGGACCATACACTGCCATGCCTTGCAAGTTGCATGTGAAAGAAGGAATGCATTATGCATCATTTTAAGCATGTACAAATTCTCCAACCATTAATGTCCATCTAATGGACGAATCTAGTGGACGATTAATTATATATTTTTTCACTAGTATATATTTATTTATTGTATCCTAACTCATCAAATTTATTAAATAATTACTGTTAATAAAAGTATTTGAGTAAATAAAATTTATTTTACCATTGAAATCTATAAAATAAATATTTTTGGAATTAGGCCATTTATCAGCCTAGAGAAGTTATTACTCAAACATAGATGTCAGAATATACATCTGTATTTGCATTACATACTAGGCAACATAATGTTGACCAAAAATATTGGTTGTTGGTTGTTGGCTTTTGGTTTTGGGAATTAATAGCAAATAGTGTTATAAAGCTTTGCATTGCATTTTGGTGATTTTATTTTTCTTTTCTCTTTGTTTGTTTTCTTAATTAATTATAGTCCAACAAAATTCCATGATCAATGACCATGTCAAGCTCACTCTTTCACCTCACCCTCCTATCTTCTCCCATTCCAACCAAACTTGTTTGCTTTAGTGCTCAAAACAACAACCATGCTTCCAAATCTCCTTTACCAAGGTTTGTGTCTACTCTTGAACTTTATTTCTCTATTGCCTCATATCATACTTTCATTTTATATAAACAAAGTTTTAAATTGTAGTCATGGTTGCCGTTACTGGCGTTTAAAATTGTGATTAATTGTGTCTAATGGGTAATTAACTAGTTGTGACACACCGTTATATTCATTAACGGTATATTTAAACTGCGTTGACCATTCAATTTGATGTGGAAAATTTGATCTCAATTTTTGTGCAAGATATAATTTCTATTTTATTATACAATAATAATTCATTCAATTATTTGCAGGCTTGAGAGTAAAGGGTGCAAGCTTGTTGGATGTGGTTCTGCTGTGCCAAGACTTGAAATTACTAATGATGATCTTGCAAAAGTAGTTGATACTTCTGATGAATGGATCTCTATTCGCACTGGAATTCGTAAACGACGAGTTCTTTCAGGTTAGTTAATTGTTATGCAAATGCAATTTTTTTTTTTTGGAATGAAATATTACTATGAATAATATTTGAAAATTTATATCAGATATATCAATTTTTCAAATACCTATTTTGATTATATTTTATTTTAGAGGAAGTAAATGAGAGTAAAACAAATTTCACATTGGTAAAATTGTGAGTGTTGAGTGATATATAAATGAGATGACCTATATATTCAACTAGTTAAAGTTTTAGGTAAATATGTGAGATTCAAATCACTTGTATGGTTGTTCTGTGTTAATAACATGATTCTCAAGTGTGTTAGGCTATGTAGCACCAGCACTCCAGATTGAATGTGTGTAAAATGTCTGACGCTTGTCAATGTCTGATACTAACACATGTAGTTATATTTAATTACACTTTTACATTTGCAAATTATTATCAGAGTTGACGTGTTTGTGTCGCGTTTAGAGTCTGCGTCGGTGCTTTGTAGGTTTTAGGCTCCGCCTGTCCTGATAGGGCATGACATACTTTTGCTTGATATTGTGCTTGTAGGTGGAGAAAGCTTGACAAGTTTAGCAGTAGAGGCTGCAAGGAAAGCTATTGAAATGGCAAAGGTTGATCCTAATGATGTTGACCTAATCTTGGTATGCTCATCTACTCCAGATGATCTTTTTGGCACTGGTCCTCAGGTTGGTATTGGTTAAGGAAGTATCATATACATGTTATTTAGATTATGCTTTGCAAACAGTTTATGTTGTTGGAATGCATTCTTTTTTTATTAATGTTTTCTCAAATGAACTATTAAGCGGAATAACTCAGGTTATAGTTACTCGTCGAGTAACTTTTTCCCTCCAAATTATTTGTTTATCCATGATTTTTTAAATATTGTATTGGTCATCTATACCTTGTACTAGTTTTACATTTTATTTAAATGCCTATAATTTAAAGTTGAATTTTTTTTTTTGGAACCATATTGTTGGGACACCATTATTCACTTAATGCACTTTCTAATGTTTCAATTGTCCCCAATTGTGCTTGTGAGTTTCAGATTTCAAAACAACTTGGCTCCAAATCAAATCCATTGGCTTATAACATTACAGCTGCTTGTTCTGGATTCATCTTGGGTTTAATATCAGCTGCAAGTCATATTAGAGGTATGAATCAATTATTTTTGTTGAATTAAGTTTTTAATACTAACTAATACCTTCTTCTTTTATCAATGTAATTGAATGCAGGAGCTGGATTTCAGAATGTTCTAGTAATTGGTGCTGATGCTGTTTCGCGACATGTCGATTGGACAGACAGAAGTTCTTGTATTATTTTTGGTGATGCTGCTGGTGCTGTACTATTACAGGTAACTCTTTAGAAGAAGGAAATTATTACATGAAGAAAATTGTGTAGAAAGAAACCAAAACTTTCTGTTTGTTTACACTAAAATATGATACAACACTTGAGAGCTAAGCTGTAAGTTGAGTGCACATGAATGGATTTTTGTTTCTCCTCATAAAGTCTCTGAGTTTCATGGATAGATAGTATAGTTTTCTTTTAAAACATCAACCCCGTTTGAAAAGAAAACAGAAATAAAGAATACAAATAAAGAACAAGTGAGATTTGATCACGATGTTCGACCAATTGTGTCTACATCTTCAATTGCAGAGTAGTTCCTTTTAATTATGATTCAAGTTTAATATTACCAGTTACACGGCTGTGCATAAAATCCGGTTATGAGGCCCAAATTCAAAATCAGTTCCAAATCTATTTTAAATATCCGGTTAAAATCATATGATTATAATTCGGTTTATTTATAAACCGGTTGGATACCCACTTAAGTATTATATTTGTATTTGGTTTTTATCCACTACCAATATTTTGTTAATTTTGAAATTGTTTCTTGAAAAAAATTTGAAATTTATTTTTTCAAAGAAATATTGAAAAATAAAAAAAAACTCAAAAAAATTTTAAAACGAAATTTGTCTCGATAAATTTTAGAAAAATTTATCTAAAAAAACCAATTTTTTTAAATAATCGATTTTTAAACTATGTATAAAGGATTCTTTTTTAAAAAAAAATATTAAAAAAAAATCTAATTTTAACAGATTTTTTCAAAAATTGATTTTAAAATTGAATTTTTTGAAATCGATTGTTTAATTATAGGCTAAATTACATTCGTGGTCCCTTAACTTAATTTCAGGTAACGTTTTAGTCCCTTATCTTTTTTTTTTTCCCGATTTAATCCTTTATTCCTAATAATATCAAATAAAGTATGAAAATATGAGTTTATTTGAAGATTTGCATTACGGATTTGATGAAATTTGTATTATATTGAAGAATATAATTAATTTTAT
>JBBPBS010000529.1:1207905-1219453 GCA_037974835.1 Cicer judaicum | reverse complement strand
AAAATAAAGGACTAAATCGGAAAAAAAAAAAAAGATAAGGGACTAAAATATTACCTGAAATTAAGTTAAGGGACCACGAATGTAATTTAGCCTTAATTATAAATCCATTATTTAACTATAACCAATTTTACAATTGATTTTGTAACCACTTTTAAACCAAATAAGAGATTTAGTTATAAATCTAAATCTATATATTGATTTTAAAATAAATATAGTTTAGTTTTTTTTAAAAATTAACCATACATATCTATAGTTACAACTAACGTTTAAATACTATGATCCAATTTATAAGATTACCCTCGAATAGTATTGCAAGGAGTCCAACTCGAATAAACTCCACACTTATTAAAAACTCAGTCATTCACATTGCACTTTTGCTAACATTCAATTTTTGATTAGGAAAGTAGGCAAGAAAAAGAAAAAACACTACCAAAAACATGAAGTTACCAGATGAAGACAATAATATTTTTTTACATGGTTATCAAATCGAAATTCAAATTTTGAACCAGAAACTAAAAGACTATATATCATATATGAACTTTAAAATAAATTTTAAGGTTCAAGTCAAAAAATCAAATGAAAAGCAAAGTGGCTGGCTATACATAATTGATCAAAGAATTTGGCTGACTAAACTAAATTTAGACACTAGAATAGATTGAGATTCATTATAGTTAATCAGAATTCAAGATGAGTCAAGTTTTGCATTGCATAGAGATATTGATAACCATGATTATTTATAGGGTTGAATACATTTTTAGTCCCTATAAAATCTTACTATTTTGTTTTTAGTCCTTATAAAATTTCACTATTTTATTTTTAGTCTTTATAAAAAATTTCATCAACTTTTAGTCCCTTATAATTTTCTATTTTCATTTTAGGTTTTTGATTTTAAACTAACTATTGTTTATCCTTTGAATTTTTGAATAATTTTTTGTACTAATATTTAGTACATGTTTAACAACTTGCTTGTAAAACATTAGAATTTTTCAACAGAAGATGAATTAAATATAAAACTTTAAGTTTTTTACACTTAAAATTTCTTATTTAAATTTCGCTTGTTAAAAAAATTCTGAATTTATAATGTCTTAAACATTACTGGAAAAATATCATTTAAAAATTTGAAGGATATACAATATTGGTATAAAATTAGAGACTAAAAATAAAAAGAAATGGACTAAAATTGACGAAATTTTTTATAAGGACTAATTAAAAGCATAATAGTAAAATTTTATAGGCATTGAAAACTTATTTAATCCCTTATTTATATTACATCTCTTCTCTTATATAAATACAAAGCCATTTTTTAAAAACAAACTTGGAGTAAAATTCATGGTGAAAGAAAGATGTTATAACAAAAGGTATAAATTTATAGCATTGACTGGTGTTATATGATTAAATTGCAGGCTTGCAACTATGAGGAAGATTGTTTATTTGGTTTCGATTTGCATAGTGATGGTGATGGATATAGGTAACTACTCCCAGCACACGTGTTTGGATCCTCCACAACTATTATATAGTGTAGCAATTGTGAAGGATCATTCATAGTTGTTGTACCATACAACAACTGTAGGGGAGGATCAGGTCCTCTTACACACATGCAGATTCTCAAGTGTTTTGTGATTCATTAATCATCTAGTTTCATTTCATTTCATGTAGGCATATAAATGCTGCATATAAAGAAGAAGTGACAAATAAGGCACAAGACTCAAATGAGGGTGTGTTGGATTTTCCTCCTAAGAAACATTCATATTCATACATTCAAATGAATGGCCAAGAAGTGTTTCGATTTGCTATAAGAAGTGTTCCACAATCAATTGAGTCAGCACTTGAAAAGGCTAACCTATCTGTATCCAACATTGATTGGTTAGTTCTTCATCAGGTAAAGTGAAAATAATATGCAAATTATCAATAAAGCTCTATATGCAATACTAATGTCAAAGTTAAATTAGGTTTTTTAGTTAATTACCGTGAATGAATAAAATAGGTTTAAACTAAGAAATACATACTAGGTCAAAATTCACCCTAAAACTAATAAATTTTTTGAGAAGTAGAGACAGGAAGTGGGAAAACACTCTTTGTCTCTAACCTGCTTGTTGTCATCCTTAAACATACATGATAATACATAGGTTGACATGATAATATAGTTTAGTCTATGCAATATTTTGTTTTGTTTGTCTCTAACATGAAAACAAAAATTGTTTGGTCCTACTAGTTTTAGTCTTTGTAATATTTGATCATTTTGAAACTAATCCTAGTATAGTCTATACTTTAGCAATAAGATCAAAATGATCCCCATATTACATGGACTAGGACTTAAAAAGTAAGGCCCAAAAGCAAATTTTGCTATAACCATTTTTTAGGACTAAAAGGAAAAAATTGATATAATATTAATATTTGTTTTACTAAATTAATAAAATATAATAATATTTTGATGATATTACTATATTTTAGAGTAATGCTGGTTACACCTTGCTTATGCTTATAGTACAATATTTTTATTATAATTATTTTGGACTAAGTTTATAGTACATTATTACTTGTTGATAAATCTAGGCAAACCAGAGAATTATTGATGCAGTGGCCAACAAATTAGAACTTCCTTCAGAAAAAGTGATATCAAATTTGGCTAATTATGGTAATACAAGTTCAGCTTCCATTCCTTTGGCTTTAGATGAATCAGTTAGAAGTGGAAAGATTAAGGCAGGCCAAATTATTGCAGCTTCTGGCTTTGGTGCTGGCCTTACTTGGGGATCAGCTATTTTTCAATGGGGTTGAGACTTTGTTTCATTACTTTTTTTCTTAGGGATGAAACTATTGATATTCTACATTTTTTTTTATATATATGGATATACTACATGATTTTAATCATTTATTTATATTTAAGTAGAATAATCTGTGGATGATTATTTATGTCCATAATATTTAGTTCAATTAACAAATGTCGATATTTTTATATTGAATATCATGTTTTGAGTTTGAATTTGAACATTTACAATTGTGTGTAATTGTGTGTGTGAGTTTTAAGTAATGTTTATCACTTAGTCTATGGACAAACAAAAATAGGTGGGTAATTTCTATTTGAATTACTTGCAATTATAGTTCATCAATTTTTAATTATTCATGAATTTGGTCCTATTTCAATATCACACGATTTTAGTTCCTCTCAAATTTCTTGACATTGAAGTTTTGATATAACATACTTTAAGTTATTTTACATAAGATTTGATAACTTAAAATTATCTAAACATATAGATTAATTAATTACATTACAAAAGTATATAATGTTTAAAGTCAAAAATGAAGTTTTTTGAGAGTTTTATTGTAATATCATAAGTCTTGATCATTTTATATTATCATATTATATGTCACATCATCTAAAATATATCACATTATTAATTTTTAGTCCAAAAATATATACCAAAGTTGATAAATTTTAATATAAAATGACTAAATAAAAATAAACAGACTAAAAGTGCAATTAAATCTTTCTATTTTTATTGTCAATAATAATTTTGTTTTCACTTTAAATTATTAAAAGTATCGTAATATTTTTATTTTATTTGAAAATAAAGAGTTAAATTAAAAATGATAAATTAGTAACTAAAATACATAAAATGAAAAGAAGAAAATGGGTAGCAAATAGACCAAATGATTTATTTATTATGTGAAAATATTTTATTTTATTTTTATAAAATTTATAATAATTTTATTTGCTAAACAAGGTTAAGATACTTGTACATTTTCAAAAAAAAAAAATTAAAAAAAATATTTTTATTATTTAAAATAATGTGTCATCTCTAATTAGTATTTAATCTTTCCCCTATTATAATATTTTACTCTAATATTTGAAGTTTTTTCTTTTAAATACCAATTCACTTTACATCAAATTTATTGACTTAAATACATAAATATAAACACAGAGACTAAAATTACACATTGAACAAAACAAGATAATAAAACTACATTTAGGTTTAATTTATTTAAAATTATTTTTGTTTATTGAGCGATTAATATGTTGATCCAACCACCCACCAAAGGCAAAAGTGGAGTAAAAATTTTAATGATAGTTTATTTTGTTACCCTTAATCAAGAGACATCATTTCACACTAGTGTACGATCAAGAGCATATATCAACATAATTGTTAGATATAATTCAAAATGATGTAGTTAAAATGTAGTTAGAATATGGTTAGAAGTAGGTTAAGTTGGTTGAACTAAAACAGCCACAAAACTGCTCCTATAAAAGGCTAAGATCAATCTGATGAATGTAATGCTGTAATATGCAGAATTAGAGATCAATATGCAGAACCATAAAATCAATCTATAGAAAGCAGAAGAACAATCTTAACTTTTCTGTTTTTTCGATTCTCTTCTCTTTTCTTCTCAATTCTAATTCCTCTCACTTATACAACTTGTTCCAACAATAATTACTTGACACTTATTCATTATCATATCTAATAAATATAAAAAATATAAGTTAACATTTTTCAATAATTATACGGTGGTCTAACAAAAATATCCTTTAAGAGTATGCCTTTTATTGATAAAAACTAAGATAATTCATATGTAGACACCAAACTAATTGATCAAAAGACACATTAAAATTAAAAAGGTAAAATACACGTCTAAAAATGGTTTGCAATTTTGATAGGATTGTAATTTGGGCCCCACACAAATTTAAAAAATAACAAAAATGGTAGTTTACTGTTGAATCGAATCTCTAAATGCACAACAAAACATCCACATCCACACAAACAGATTATAAATGGACGTCTTTGATTTGTTTTCAGATAATTCTCTCTTTTATTTTAATTTTAATTTATTTATAAAAAAGAAAAAGAAAAGAAACCCGACATAAACATAAATGAATCAAATCAACAAAAAAAGAAAAAAGAAATGCACGAATGAACGAACTAAAACTAACCCATTTGTTTTTTCTTTCTATAAAATTCTAAAATGCTTCAATTTCTTCAACCCACATTCCTATTTATCGAAATTTGAAATTTTTTCTCTAACCCTTTTCTAAAAATTTCATCTTTTTCTCTTTCTCTAATCCTTTTCCATTGTATTGAAAATCATCAATTTGAAGTTTTTCTTTAACAAAAAAAAATGGTTATGGCTATGACTGCTTGGAATCTTGGATTTCAGTTCAGTGCTGCTGATGATAACAACTTGAGAGGTTTGGAAAAACCCATTTTTCGTGTTCCTTTCTTGAAGGCTTCTTCTTGTAGGTTTGGTGGTACTAAGCCATGTTACTTTGTTCACAAAAGAAGGTATGCTATAATTTGGATCATTTTGGTTAGTTATGGATAAGATGGTTTTATTTGATGTTATAATAGAATGGAAACAATTGATTGTACTTATTTGTTGCTGCTGAATCATTTGAATTTGAGGTGGTTGTTGATGATTATTATTGTTTTTATGGTTGTTATAATTAAGTTGCTGGTTTAGTGCTTCACTTTAAAATTTATTTAATTGAATCCACATATAGATATGATTTGTGATAGAATAATATCACTTCGCGTCCCCATCTAGTGGGGCTTTGTTTGGATAAGCAATTTAATTAAGCGCTTATAACATAAGTACTTATGTATAAGCTATCTCTATCATAAATGATAAAATAAATCTAAACTGTTTTCATATATGGTATAAGCTGTTTTCATAAGGTATGGCAGAGAGTTTATGGAAATAAGCTGAAAACAACTTAGAACGTGTACTAAGCTGTTTCCGTAAGCTCTTGTAAACAGTCGCACAAGTGTTTATGTTAGTAAATAAGATCAAATGAGGAAATCCAAACAGGCCCTAAGACTTATTTATTGTTGTTAATTCACTTATACCCAGAAGAACTTTTGAATTTTTTTTATAAATAAAAATGAAGTAGTGGAACTCATTGACTGATATTTGATTCCTTCCTTTTGCTTGCTTTGCATGTGTTAATAATTCTGACTAGTAATTTATTCTGTTTATTCAAATTTGGTATTGTTAACATAAACCTTGTCAGATTTTCATGTAGAACACTTGTAGGATATTTGTTTGGTGTGACTAAATAAGGTAATAGATTAGGCTGGATCAATGCTGAAATCAAACTTGGTACCCCGGGGTTTACAACACTCACAATCAAACTTGGTACCCCGGGGTTTACAACACTCACACACACTGCACACCAACCACACGTGTTAGATCCTGTTCGTTATTTTGTTCATTATGTGTGTTAATTGTATGTACTATGTACCCTTTTGTCAGATTGTTATCTTCTGGAACTACTATTATCCCTCGTGCAGCGGTGCCTGTTACTGATGTGCAGGTATTTGACGTAATCAACTTATGTGATTGTCATTATTTGCCTGTCAACTGCGAATGCCAATAGTTTATTTTTATAATGCTTGTGGAGTATGCTCATTGATCAGTAAAAAGTTTTCTTTTTGTTTATTTTCTGAGGAGAACAGGATGGAAATCAAGGTGAGACTGATACCATTCCGACCCCAATAGTCATAATTGACCAAGACTCGGATCCAAATGCAACTGTTGTGGAGATAACTTTCGGTGATCGGCTCGGTGCTCTTCTTGACACAGTATGTCATTCTCAGACTAAATCTATGCCCGTGCTTGCTTATGTTTTACTTTTTTAGAGGGCAATATTTTAATGAAATTAATTGATGTACATTGACAATGTAAATATTTCTTACACTGTCAATTAATCACAATTGTTAGATCACTAAAAATATTTGGCTTTAATCATAATTACCTTAAAAGTCATACAAATGATGATTTGTGATTGGTTAATAGTGTAAAAGTTTTTCAGTGACATTGCATTATTGTTAAAGAATTTTAGGCGTAAGCAATTTCTCGTTGTGTATCATTGTTGTAATTATTTTAATTTATTGAGACATATTTGATAATGTATATTATTAGAAAAGTAACTCTCAACATTGGATGCAGATGAGTGCATTAAAAAACCTAGGGCTCAATGTTATTAAGGCAAATGTCTTTCTGGATTCTTCCGGCAAGCACAACAAGTTTTCCATCACAAAAGCGTAAGTGTTATATTTTGCGCACTTTGTATGTGATTGTTATGAGTATGTGTTGCTGTTTGATCTTGTTATTGATTTTGCATTATTACTGATCTATGTTAAATGACTCTTAATAATGATTATATTGTTTTGTCATTGGGAGTCATTTCTTTTAGTTTATACTTTATAGACTGTTGGCTAACACACAAAAAATAGATTAATTATTTGGGTACTGTTTTCACAAGGGTTGAATATTTCAATTACCAATTCATGGATAAACTTTCTATTTGAACAAGATGAGAAAGCAATTGTGAAAGGAGATATGAGAACATATTTTAGGATGTAAGGACTGATTGAAAATAAAACATATCATATCAAAATGTTGACAAATTGCAATGAGAAAGCAATGGTAATTGACGATTAAATAATAACATGAGATTGTTTAGGGTTCGATGATTTGAATGTTCTAGATAGGTCGTCCCGTGCATTTCATAAACCGAGTGTCTTTAGTTTAGCGGCGCTATGGCGTTATAGTGTTGCGGAATTCAAACAAATCGCTATTGTTTTGCGATTAGTACAAAGTGTTGATAAATAGCAGCTATAGCGGCATTATGGCAATGTAGCGTACCGAAATTCGAACAAACTGCTATTTTCTGTAATTTGCAATTGACATTGCTGGTTTAAGCCCCTGTTGGGTCCCAACAGAAACTATCAGAAACATTTCTTTTGTTTTATCACCCCACCATTGGCCCTCACTAGCCATTCCTTGTATTTTTGCTCCTAATTTCACATCCTTACAAGAATACAATTAAAGCAATCAATTTATGAGAAAGCTAGAGAACTTAGTTACTTTCTATTCTAACTCACACTTCAGAATTGGCCAGGGGGTATGGTAGCTCAATTGGTTCGAGCTAAGTGTTGAAGGAGTTGGAGGACCGGAGTTCAAACTCTGTTGAATGAGAAAATACTAACATAACAACTAATATACTAACATTAACAATATTAGAAATTCACTCTAGAACAGTGAAACTTGTTGGGAAACTAGAGTTCATTTTTTTCTTTTAAGCAACAAATATCTTGGATAAGGTTTTAACCAGCTTCTTTAGTAATTCCTTGGATATGCTGGTGGAGCTTTTTGCAGTGATACTGGCAGAAAAGTGGAAGATCCAGAGTTGTTAGAAGCAATTCGTTTGACAATTATAAATAATCTGATTCAATATCACCCGGTATGCTTTACCAACTATCCTCCTTCTCATTGGAGGATGATTCGGCCGTAATATATGCCAACAGGCGATTATCATTTCTCAGCTAATTAGAATTTTCAATCTGGTTGTCCAGGAATCAAGTTCCCAATTAGCAATGGGAGCAGCTTTTGGACTTCTACCTCCAAAAGAACAGGTGATGAATGTCTAAACTTTTCAGTTTCAGTTATAACTTGAAAGTATATTACGATCTTTGTATTTATTGTACAGGCATGTCGTATCATGTAAGTAGAAATAATATCTCCTATATCTATTTTTTATTTATTTCGTTCAGCTTATATAAAATCGATTGCACTGTGTAGTTCAGACTTAAGGTTTAACCATATGTCTTTCTCTTTTTATCTTATTCTACACTGTCGTTGGTAAGGATTCAGCTCAGATTCCACAAGGACCTGGGTTCGAATCTTGCTGCCAATGTGAGGATTTCGTTGGGGGATAATATGTAAGTATTAGTGTAAAATGTTATCTAAGCCTTGGGGCTCTTCCTTCTATCGAGTCGAACATGTGGTAGAAGGATAGATAATATATCGAATAAACTTTGATGTTACCGCATGATGTATCGTCACAGTAAAATATGTTAAAATACACCATGTATTCTCCTCATAACTTTACATGTCTCTGATGTTGATGGTCCTCTTCTACCTTGTTTACTCATATTTTGTTGATTCATTCAGGTTGATGTGGATATAGCAACCCACATAAACATTTCTGACGATAGCCTAGATCGAAGGTAATGCATTCGTTCAATTCTCGCTTAACACTGCCATTATTATATATGATCAAATCAGGAAATCACCTTATTTGAAAGGCATGATATTTAAGGACTTAGAAGATTATTCATGCTGTTCTTTTGGTCAAATACATTATTGCTATTAATTGTTTTTCATTTTATAGTTTGCTGTATGTGGAGTCAGCTGACCGGCCTGGATTACTCGTCGATCTTGTAAAAATTATTACTGACATCGACGTTTCTGTCGAATCTGGAGAATTTGACACCGAGGTATATATATCATTATACAACTTAACTTATTCAAATAAAGTAAAAAAGTAGGTAATGTATATCAGTCTGATGAAAAAGCTTGTTTGAATTTAGGGGCTCTTGGCTAAGGCAAAGTTTCATGTTAGCTACAAAGGCAAAGCAATCATCAAGCCTCTGCAGCAGGTGATTTTAGAGTCTGTTTGTTACAGTGTTTTATTTTAAAATAGTGACTTCTATGAGTTTTCATCCGTGCTTTTGGGTCTATATACTAATAAACTCACACATGCAAAGTGGAGATCTCATATTCGAACCCGAGTCACCACGGAAAATATCCAACCTAATAGTGTTGGTATTGCCCGTTGTGATAGGCTTTACAGGCAATTTTCATCCGTATAATATAGAATTTAAATAAAAGAATAGAATCCGAAAGAAAATCTAAAAATTGTTTCAAAGGAGAAGTTGTTTTGAGTGTAGGTTCTCTTAAAAATCATTTTTCATCGATGATTATTTAGAAAAAGTGATTTTTATCATCATAAACAAACATAAAATAATTTCTACTTTTCTTGAAATAATATCTAAATTATTGAATAACAAAATCACTTTTTTATAATTCGTAAAAAAACAAACACTTATTCTTCTTCTACTAAATGATAAGAAATCAAGATTGTCTCATAGATTCATACATTGAAGTCTCTTCAGTTTCTTAACTGATTTAGATTCATGTTTACCATCTGGCAGGTTGTTGTTAACACCTTGAGATATTTCTTGAGGCGTCCGACGACCGAGGAATCCAGTTTCTGAGGGGTGTCTCGTTCGATTTCAACGAAGTGCATGACATTATATTTTCTTTTCTTTTGGAGTATAATATCCAACACCATGGATTGTAGAATGTTTGCATTACCATTCATTGTTTCATTTGGAGTAGAAATGAAGAATAACCGGAATGCATTAAAACCATAAAGTTGGATTGACAGGAATATGAATGTAAAGTTACTATTGGTAATTTCTTATATAAAATAAAATTAATTTCAACTTCAAATGCTTTAAACAAGGTTATGTCATAATCTAGCAGCCTCTCTCTTGTTGAATTCTTCTTTTCTTCGTCGAGAAGTGATTTAGAGTTCTTTTTTGGTATTAAATTATCTTTGTAAGTCGTTTTTTTTCTTCTTATTTTATCCCATTAATTTAATTTTACTTATATTTAGTGTTTTTTTTATTTTTTTTTATTTTGTCGTCTTAATGCAACTTACAAAATTATAAGAAAATAAGAGAAGTTTTGAGAACTAGTGTTAGATATGAAAGTTTTAGATATGAAAGTTCTAGTTAGACCAAGAGTAACCTCGTCTTAAATCTATTACTTTGTGAAAGTTCTAGTTAGACCAAGAGTAATCTCGTCTTAAATCTATTACTTTGTGGTGTGATAAAATACTAACACAACATAAAAGAGATGCCCTATAAAAGAGAGCATCAAATATCATGTTAAAGTATTTAAATTAGTGACTCATTCTATAATATTTGAGTCAAATTATTGAGTCATCTAACGGCTCAATAATAATAATTATATAATATTATAAGATGCAAAGTTTGTTAGATAATCTTAAATTGTAATTGTATTTATCTTTTTGCAATAGAAAAAAAAAATCACATATATTAGTTAAAAAACCGTACGAAAATTAAAAATTATATCTTTTTGTAGTGCGAACTTCTTCCCTCGCCCTCCTCAAATTCTTATATTTAACAAGTTTCAAATGTAAATAATTTACTTATTTTTATGAAGATTATTATTTTGATTTAATTCATATTCAATATTAGTGTAAGATGTATTTACACTGTTAATTAATTATAACCGTTAAATTATTAGAAATATTTTATTTTTATTATAATTATCTCTATAGTCATATTCATGAATAATTATGATATATTAATAGTGTAAATTTTTGTTACAATATCAATATCAGTATAATATATTAAAATAAACTCTAAAATATTAATACTAATTTTGCCACATCATTCAATAGTATAATGTGACATTTTTAGAATTCATTCATTTTTTATTTTTAATTTTACTAATTTTTTGATTTATATCTCTATAATTAAAAAAACAACAATAAAAAATATAACTCCCATTACAAACTTGATTTAATTGTCATTTTTTTTAATTCATTGCATATAAATACATCACAATATTTTAATAATTAAAATCTAGCAACCATAAATTACTACAAAATATATAAAAATATAATAATCAAATATTAAAAATCAATAATTAAACTTATGCACCAAAAAATTTAAATTAA
>JBBPBS010000529.1:1187527-1199469 GCA_037974835.1 Cicer judaicum | reverse complement strand
TATCAAATTCATAACTTAAATCTTTAAAAAAAAAACTCATATTTTCATTCTTTATTTTTTATAAATTCATTTAAGGTCTTATCTTTATTTAATATTTATTTTATATAGGACTTATATTTTCTACAAAATATATTATTTTTTATATTCACAAAATTATAAAAATGGATCATCAATAAAAATCGAACATCTCTCCGTTTAAAAAATTTAATTCAACTTAAAATAAACAATTAAAATCTAAATTGTGTAATTCTGCGTCATATTTTGTATGTACCAAAAATATTATAATCTTTTTTAATCCTCCTACTTGAAACTAAATACAAGCAAGACACTAAATTTTATACATCTATTTAATATATTTTAAGAGATCAAATCTTACGGCATGGTATTAAATTAACCCATGGTATCAAATCTTAGCCATAGCCGTAGGTCAGTTATATAGACCTATCATGAGTAATGAATCAAATCTTTCATATATATATATATATATATATATAACAAAACTCAAACAAAAGAACTTGCAAGAGGGGTGCATGTTCAAAGAATGTGGCACACTCCTTAAAGTAACGTTCAAAATTAGTGATAGGCATGGATCTAGCTAGCTTATTGGTTCAAGTTAGTGAAACACATTAAATTATTCATGTATGTATATATTGTGATTAAATAATATATGTAGTTGTTTTTCTTTTATTTTGAACCGTTTGGCATCACATGGACAATCTGGTCCTTTGTCCTAAAAATCGAAGGGTAGTTTACTAGTGTAAAAAATTTCATACAGTTAAGAATCAGTATATTATAATTATTTATAAATATAGTTTTCCAGATAGTTATAAAATAATAAAATATTATTAATAATTTAACTGTTTTGATCAATTGTCAATATAAAAAATTTTGCATTAAAAATTTTTATAAATTAAATCTTAAAATGATATTAATACATCTCATCCCTAATCATTAGAAAGACATATATATCAAATAAAAATATTCCTAAAAGCTTATGTGTTTTTTGTTATAAAATGTGTAATTAAATATTAGAAAAAGAGGTACACTTGAGAGTAATATTGTGTAGGCATGCATACCAGCCGTAAAGGAAGCTACTCAGTGGGGGGTGAGGGGCCGAGGGGGTGTATATATTATTATCAGTCTTAAATATTTTATTTACGGAAATATAATATTTTTTTATGCTGAGGGTTCTAAGGCCCATAAAAGAAATTAACTCCTAACGGACTCTAGAAAATTTTACTTTATATCTACTAAATTATACACCTACCCTACTTTTTAATAAAAAAAATTATTTCATTTTTCTAAACAAAAACTCATGTCAACGAAGTTAGATTGAATATTTTAATATATATTTGTATTTAAAAAAATTCAAATCTTAAATATTTTAGAATACAATTTTGTTATAGAAAAACTTAAATTTTAGTTTTTTTTTTTAATATTTTTAAAATATGTTTATGTTCTCGTAAACTTTAGGGTCGGTCCAACACATTATGAGGTCTAAAACAAAATTATCAAAAAATTAATAAATAAATTATTAATATTTTATTTAAAATATATCTTTCACATTTTTTGTGATACAAAATTATTTATCAAATTATTGTAATCGATTTCGTATAACAATTCTTTTTCAATTGATAATAAATCTAATACATTTAATCTTTCTCGTGACATCGTTGATCTTAAATAACATTTAATAAATTTGAGTTTTAAAAAACGTTTTTTTGGTGAAGCGACAGTTACATAAATTGTTAACATTATTCTATGAGCAATATATGTCTTTGGAAATGAATCTTCCTTTCTTATATAATTAAGTATGTCAATTGGTGTGTGATTTTTTATTTGTATTATCTTTCTTAGAATTTTAAGTTCTACACAAAAATTTAATCCATAAATATTTGGTTTGTTCGTATGTTTTAAAGAAGGTATAAGGTTAATGAAACTTTTTTCAATTTTTTACTATCAAATGATTTTAATTTCTAATATTAAATAGAAGTTAATGCCTTTAATATTAAAAGATGTTTTCAACTGCACACTATACTTATCATAAATATTTGCATCATTTTATTATTTTAATTGACTACAATCAAAACAAATTTAAAGAGGTATATTTATTATTTTATTTACATTTTTTTTGTGTGTATAGTTGTTAGAGGTTTAAAGAGTCTTTATAATATATTATTCGACCTAATTAGTATATAAAAATTAAAAAAAGAATTATTTTTTGGCGAGGCATAAAGTGTCTCTCCTTAGGCCGGCCGGCTCTAGTAAATTTAAATTGAATTTTTCTAAAAATATATTATGAAAAGTTTTCATTAAATTTAATAGAGTAAAAGTAAATATTTTAAGAAAAAAATAATAAAAAATAGGTAGTTTATTAAAATATGAGGTAGAAGTATACTCGGTAGGTATGAGTTAAAAATTTCACAATTCTAAGAATTTTTTTTCTTATAGTCTTAAAATAATACATGTATCTCCATATTTTATTAAAAATCTCAGTTTTACTTAGAATGAGAACTACATGCATGTCAATATCATTACATTTTTGGTTATGACTTGATGTGAGGTTCTTTGAAAAATATGCCGTGTCTATGTTTTGGGTTTGTACGGGATTTTGGATTTTGTTTGGTTGAATTTGTGGGTAGACGCGTGATGATGAAATCACGAAGAAGATTTAAAAGAGAGAATCATTAAATTGTTCTTCAAAATGTGGGGGTCGAGTATTTACCTCATGAAATTTAAAAATAGGTAAATAACTCGTTAAAAATGAAAGACGTTAGACAATGTAGTTTCTACGGTAGTTTGTTTCGTAAATGAGGTTGACGTCGACGTTAATTATTTATGTGGCGAGCTCAAATATTAGCCAATGCATATTCAAGTAAGAGATGGGCAAATATGCTCGATTTTGAAAATAAAATTCAAATTTTAAAAAAATATTGAAACTTAATCATCATTGTAATGATAAAATTTTCATTTATATAATCTATTTGTATTCTTCTTTCATGATTTCGTATATTTTTCTTTTAATAACCTTCATTTATATAATTCATTATTATTACTATTTCATGGTTTTCAAATCGTAGAAAATGAAAGAATCAAAAATTGTTTATTCTTTTTTTTCCATGGGTGAAAGTTTGAACTCGACAATTCTCAAATATCACTGTGAAAGAAAATTTGTTGTTAGAATTGTTCCAACGAAAAATAACTTTTTAAGATAATTGCTTTCATTTGCTAAAGATAACTTCTTCATTTTGGACTCTCTTTTTTTCCCTTTTTTATTTTTCCAATTTTCTCTCCCTTTTTTTCTGTTGTTATCTCAAAATTTGCTCACTGATTTCTCCAATTTCTCTAATTTTCTCCCTCAAACCGAGGCACAAGAGAGACAAAGTTAAACTGAAATATGACTTTCACAATCTGGACTCACTCATGGAGATCAAGTGTTATCTCAAGAGATATATGTCAAAGGAGAAGTATCAAGAACTAGAAGAAAAAAAAAAGGAAAGAGTAATAACTCAAGGACTGCATTGCAATTTTTAATATGATTGTAAGGATCAAATTACTAGTAAATGAGTAATTTCAGGGACTGATTGGTGTATATTGATTCTGATTTTTTTTTCAAGGTAAAATATATGGACCTAGAGGACCAGTTGTATACCTTGATAGATTTTGTATAAGACCATCATCCATTAAGAGACCTACACCACCATTCACGAATGCACCACTGCCTCCATCCATTAAAGCACCACCACCCATGGCACATCTAGCTTCTAGGCCACCAACAATCAAAGTGTCATTTCCTAAGTCTAGTTCAAGAACAAATGAAACAAATTTAATGTATTTCATTCTTAATCCATGCATTTGAACTCCAAATCCCGGATAGTAAACATATAAGTGAACATTTGAAGATTGAAGTAGTTGAAAAATGAAACATTTTGATTCATATTTTTTATCTTGTTGATGTTTTGTTATATTTTGAATGCACCACCACATATTTGAACGTTGTTATGGTATATTTTGAATAAAGTAATTGACAATTATTACATATTAATTGAAACTTATTTAGAGTTAAATGAGTTATATTGATGAATTTTGGTATTTTATTTATTTTGAAAAACAATGTCTCAGAGGCTAGTTTGTTTGTAATTGTAATCTTTTAGAAACCTATTTGTTTATAGTTATAAATTATATATATCAAATTGAATACTTAATATTTTCCAACAACAATGTTACATAAACACATTCAAACTAACGATTCTCATAACAATGATTTAAAATACAAAATATAAATATTATCGAGATAAAATATATTTCAATATTTTTACTTCATTCCACTAATGACTCAATTTTATCCATCAACATGGTCTACCACTCTTCTTCACTTCCATGGTACTTAGATAATGAGACTAATTTATCAATCATTCATACTTTTCAAACATCATCACCTTCATTGTCCTTAGTTAATAATTTTTTTACCAGATTGTCAATCTTGCCCAACACATTTGCCTTTCACACATCTTGGTCTATTTCCTTATTAAGAAAACCTAGTTATTTTTCCTTATCAACCCATATAAAGAAGTTCCAGTTATATATATCATCCGAAAAAAATTAGAGAAATTGGGGAAAGATATGAGAAAATTCTCTTCCAAATTTCTTTTTAGTTGCAACAACTCTAACCACATAATTTTATTTCACAATGACATTTGAGAATCATTGGGTTCAAGTTTCCACCTATGGAAGAAGATAAATAAGTAGTTTTTGATTTTCTTTTCATTTTCTACCATGCACCTCACACCTAAACTTGTCACCCCTCACTGAACGTGAAAATACAATTTTTCCCTTCTATAAAACCTTCACCACTCATTCTTTCACTTTCTATTTCAAAATTTTAAAGAATTTATCATAACTTTCGAATATTTTCAATTTTTTTAAATAAAAAAAATTAGTGCACTCGAATTTTTCATACTTTCGAAATAATTTTTTTTTCATATTTCCGAGAGTTTCGAAATAGAAATTTTCTAGATTTATAAACTTTTGAAACTTTCTAAATTTTCGAAATGTAATCCATTCAAATAACTTGAAACTTTCAAAAATATTCGAAACATTCGGAAGTTTCAAATTTTCAAAATAAGGATTACATTTCAAAAATTTGGAAAGTTTAGAAAGTTTCCAAATCTCAAAAGTTTCGATTTTTTTCTATTTCTAAAGTTTTAGATTTTTTGAATTGTTCGAAACTTTTGAAAAAATTTATTTCGAAGGTATGAAAAATTTGAGTGCCACTTAAAGTTTCGAAAGAGGATGTGAAAAAATGAGTGCCAAAAAAATTGAAGGTGTTATAGAAGGACAAAGTTGTATTTCCATGTTGATTGAGGGGTGGCAAGTTTAGGTGTGGTAGTGCATGGTAGAATACTCCCAAAATCGAGCAAATTAACCCATCATATTTCCAAAATTAAGAAAATTAAGTCATCTCTTACATGACAATGAATTATCTAACAGCTGGGCTCGTCATGTAAATAGTTAACGTCGACATCAACTTCATTAACTGAGCAAACTAACGGAAGAACTATATTGTCCGACGTTCTTCAATTCATGGTGTTATTTGTGTTTTCCAATAATTAGTTTTAAGTGTTGGCTTGCCACAATTCGTCGACGTGGACCACCGTTTGGCAGCTCAAAGCTGTTTAACAACCATTAGATTTCAAAGGCTAAAAGGAATGGTCTATTTTTTGAATTTCACATCTGGTCTCTTGTTGTTATTGTCCATCAATATCATATTTGACTCGTATAAAATAAACATGTTCAGTCTTAAGTCTTAGTTCAACTAGTAAATATTGATATTGTTAGGTTGACTGTGTTATCCTATGTTCGAAATAAACATATTTTTTTTTACTCAACAAAACATATTAGCAACTATCAATTAAAGCTTATAATCATTTTTTAATAAAAGAAAAAAAAATTACGAAATTAAAAAAGAGAAATAAAAAGAAATTGAGAATTAGGGTTGCAGCACAAACCAAAATTTCAATCTCTTAATTTCTTCATGATGTCCTTAAAAACATTTTCACTTTAAGTGAAAGAGAGAACAAAGATGGGTGTCACTTACATCAAAAAGCATGTTGCTTGTTCTTTTTTTTTGTTGTTGTCATTTCTCACTATTTACATTTGTTTCTTTGATGCTGTGATGTGATCGACACTTTCAAAAGAAACATGTTTTCTCTTTTTGAAGAAGAATAACAAATGAAATTTGGATACATTTTTGGAATTTTTAAGATAGTCTCTTATAAAGTTGGACAAATGATAATGGCTATTAATTTGTTTTTAATGACACTTTTTTTTTACAACAATGTCCCCTCTACATCGTTCACCTTCCTTCAAATCGTTCTTCAAACCTAACCATTTATCTTCTATTTATTTATTTTTTTATAAAAATGATTTTAATGAGTTAGAAGCAAAACTTACAAGTCAACATAGATATCCTTGTCACACACCAATTAGGAAAGGAAAGGTGAGTCAACATAAAATTAGCCTAGTCATGTATGTCATCAACTTTCTTCTATTTCAACAAAAAAAATTATGACGAATAATCAAATTAAAAGTGATTTGAAATTGAAAATTCAAATGAAAAGATAAACTTTTTTCAAGGACTGAACCCAAACTTTTTTAATTGATAAAATGTTGGATGTAGTCAATTTTGCTGTCGTGGCACTCAATGACTTTATTAATATTAAGGATGAATTTTTTTTTAATATTTAGAATTAAAAATTATTTTGTTAATTCATTTAATTATTTAGTAAACCAATTAAATAATATAAAAAATCTAGTAATCTTTATCTTCAACTCTAAATTGTTTATTCTTCAACCCACAAACTACCGGATCTAGATTCAAACCAAACCCATAACGAAATTAAATTTGCTCTTATCTATCACCCTCACATTTCAAATGCTTTCTATTCTCCCATTGTATGAAGAGCTCTAGTTCCATTCATCTTTTAAACGATACCGATGAATGTGTTGAAAAACACAAGAAATTAGGGGTTTGAATTGTGTATACCGTTTTTAATTAACTATTTTATTTTCTTACAAATATCGTTCTTTATCAAAACATTTAACTTACTATTGGAAGAGGTTTAGCGAGAGTAAGGTTGAATCATAAAGAACTAAAAAGTGATAATTAAAATAAACTAAAAAGACATATATTTTTATACTAGTTCACAACAAACTGTTGTTACCTCTAGTCCTTTCCTTACATAAATTTTTCGCCTCAATACAATCAAAGGATTAATCCAATATTTTCAATAAATAGTTGTACAAATACTTTTTATTCTGCATCTTCAAAGTTTGAGTATTTTTCTATAGCCTTGCCAGACTTTCATTCCTATAACCATTCTTCAAACATATTGGCATCATGTTGTTGAGGTTCATGAGGGTCATTGTACCTTTTTAGGTACCACTTTGAGGGAGAGAATGTAGTGCAACTATCGGCCTTATTTGCATCAGTTATAGCTTGTAACATAAAGTATGTTTCTAGGGTTCATACTCTTATTAAGAAGATGTTACATATTCAATTCTATATTAGTTCAAGTGTATGAAGACACTTTCATCGATTTTCATCAATTCTAATAACTCTCTACTGAGATGATTTATCATTCATATTTTTTGATATGTTCTTGACTTTTCTAGAGTTGCACTATTTTGTTCTATGATGTGCACTTCTTCTTGACATAACCATTTCACCTTAAATACAAGGAGGAATTGCTCATTGAGATGTTTCTGTTGGAGGTTCTTTAGGATATGACATTTGTACTTTATGGTCAGACTTGTGTACTTTATTTTGTAGAAAGACAACATGTATCTTCATGAATTTTAGTAATTGAAGATTAATCTAACCATTGAGCATAGTATTAACTCCCAGAGATCACTTCTTAAAATATGTATGTTAATAAGAGGAAATAGAGGGTACATGATTAGATAGTAGAATAGTCAGAGTATTGTCTTACAAACCATCAAAGCAAGTTATCAAATGATGCAAATTATCAAAGAAAACAAATTCTAAATGATATATCAGATGATGCACACAGACAAAGGATTCATTGATCATAGGATGTCTTGTAGATTATCAGATCATTCACTTTTGTCAAAGCGTTGACTTTTCAGAGATATTACTTTTCCAGAGCATTTACTTTTCCAGAGGTGTTGACTTTTTTAGGTTGTTGACTTTATCAGAGGATACATAAAAGTTCAAAGGCAGACGCTTGATGAGATTATTAAAGGAAATTGTGGTACTACGTTGCTCACGTCAATTGAAATTTGTAACAACACGGGTGCGTGTCACCAAACTTTAAATTGTCAAACTGAAGTAAATTCTCGATTTCTTTTACCTTCGTCTAGTCATTCATCAAAGAATAACCCTTATATAGTGAGACGTGTTTTGCTCCACTTGTTTCCACAATATTTCTTTCATATTTTACTCTAATAGAAGACCTCTAAAGTACTTGTAATCTAAACTACTTTGAATGGTTATTAACATAACTTTTTGCCTTTAATATGCACACTTATCGTATATAATTAGATGCTTGTTGTTCTTTACTTATAAGTATTTGTTATGATCGAAACTCCACCCAAAAAGTTGTATTTAAAAATAATTTGGTACTATTAACTGCCTTTAAAATCTTAATCTCTCCGATAATGACTACTCTAACACTACTAGAAATCTGCGTTTTTCCTGCGGATTTAAGCAAAAATTCCATAGGAAAGCATGTTACCTGCGGATTTTCTGGCGGAACCTTATCCCCACGTAAAACCTTCGTGGATAATTGTTACTTGAGGATTTTACTATCCGTAGGGAAATTACCTGCAGATAAATCCGCAGGAAACGGAAATAAAATCCGCAGCAACATTGAATAAAACTTTAGGCATTTACTTGCGACTTTTCATGCAGAAATATCTGCAGTACATTTCCTACAAATATATTTCGTATGAAAATTTGCAGGTAAATCCTGCAGGTAATTTCTTTCAACAGCTTAAATTTCCACATTAATCGAATTTGTCTGATTTTTTATTTATATAAAAATTTTAACTAAAAATATATGAAAATATTATTATAAATATATTTTTTAAATATTTAATATTAGTCTTTAATTGAAATACTATTGCAATAATCCAAAACAAAATTTATATCATGTTTTCAAATCAAAACTAAATATTTATTAAAGCATGATCCAACTATTGTGATAATTCTAAACAAAATTTATATCATGTTCACAAATCATAACTAAGTATTAATTAAAACATGATCAAAAAAAAAAATTAAGTATAATCAAGTACATAATACAACCAATTTAACAAAATAAAAATAAATACTACTCATGATCACTACCAACATCCCCACTATCTTCATCAGTTTCATCGTTGGGTTGTGGTGATGAGCTTAGACAAGAAGAAGATCCAACAAATCCTAAATGTTGCATATGAAAGGTTAAATTTTTGTTGGTCTCGACCATCTCTTTTTCTTGTCGTTGCAATTGTTGCTTTATCAACAACTTTTCTTGCTCCTGTTTTTGCAAGGATTTACATGAACTTGACTTCTCAAAGCATCAACCTCTGAATCGAAACGCATTGATGGCTGATTTGGATTCAATGTTTTGGATATAGATCCGAGACCAAATATTCTCCCTTTCTTTCTCCCAACTACATCTACCCATATATCAATATCATATGGCATATCTTTGGTTGGTTGACTATCAGCTTCGTCCTCTCCCAAAACAAAAGTTGAAGCTTCAGACGATAACTCAATCTCCTGCAAGAAAATTTGAGGCATAAATGTTTTCGCCTGCAAGAAAATAGAAAATTTGAGGCATAAATGTTTTCGTATAGTCATAATTAATTACTATTTGTTGGAACACTATTACATAATCTTTAAAATAATATTTAAGATGATGAGCTTACATAAGCAGATTTGGACCGAGTTTTCATCTTTAGTACGATGAGTACAAAAATAAAAGTCACTAAATGTTGGGTCTTCTCCTTTTGTCTCTTTCTGTAAAAAAAAAGTATATCTTAATTTTATTAATATTTAAATATAAAATAGAAAAGTAACAATACTATTCTTTTCCATAGCACCTGATGAGGAATTGATCCACTAGTGTGAAGAGATGCACCATCCATAGAATTGCGATTTCTTTTATTTATCTCAGATTTATTTTGAAAGTTAGAGGAATTCCAAATTGCCTTCAATTGTTCCCACATTCTCTCTCCATCCAAGTTGGCTTATTTTCCAAATCTGTAGTGCATCTTGCATTAGTTGCGACATCTTAGCTGCACTCCGTTTTTCAAAGTTGCGTCGCACCATGTCGTTCAAAGTTAGGGGCCATGTAAACCTTTTCTGTAATTCATAAAATAGAAATAGTAGGAGAAGATGAACAAAACATAAACAATATCTTACACACATCAGTCTAGGAATCAGGCTAGTTGAGAAATTAAAAACCATATAATACATAAGCTAACTAATTAATTAACCAAACAAATTACAACATATATGGGAAAGAACAAGAAACAGGAAACAGGAGAAGGAGGGTTTGGACCTGTGCATAAAGGTTTCATTGATGATAAAGTTAGACCTGGAATTGACCCTCAACCTGTTGCTGTTAAGCTCTGAGATTTGGATGGTTCTCAGGGTCATAAAGAATGGTTGGTCAGTTTTTTTATTCACTTTATGGTGATTTTTGACAATGTCAATGTAATTAATCTATTAAAGACTTTATGTGTTTAGCTCTCCGTTGAAAGGCTTAGTTCTATGAAGAAATATGATTTTGGATTAGGCTCTGCACAGGTGATTGGGAACCTCCATCTTTCATCCTTGTTATTATTGTTCACCTCAAGCTATTTTTTGTTATACTCTGGTAATGTATTAGCTAACAATTCATAGCACGCATGACTTCCAACAAATGCAGGTTTTGGCAACTGCTGCAGTTGTTGGTTTGGTGGCTCATTATATCTGTGGCCTACCTGGCCCTGCTGCTATAGTCATTGGGAATGGCCTGGCTTTATCATCCACTGTCGTTGTTCTGCAGGTTAATAACCAAAGCATTATGTGCTTTTAATTTTTTATGTTTCTAGGGGATTTCACTGACCTCTAATATACTTTCACACATTAGTCAGTTTAACATCTCTGTTTTCTGTTTCTTGTCACGGCCTGATTTTAGGCCAATCAATGTCCTGATTAACATAGCTCATTTGATCTGGTCATCCTAAGAATATAATTCTGCCTAAAACATGTTTATAATTTTGTCATCAAGCTACTGAGATTTTAGTAGAATCTCTCTGAAAATTCATTTCAATTTAACCTGTTCAACAACATATACATATTTAGAAATTAGAAACATCAACCAGAATTGATATCCTTTATCTATATCATATCAGTCTTAACTCTCAATTATTCAATATGAAGCTATCTAAAGAACATATAAAAACACTATTTTTGTAGACAATTAAAATAAGAAACGATCCTTGTTTCATATAGCCTCATTATACTGATATTAAACATAATACTAACCCCTGCTAGCCATGGAATATTGAAAAGAATAATGACTCTTGGGAAGATCAGCCAATCTCTTAATTATTGTTTTGTATTTGTATGTTGAAGTGAAAATCATATTTTTTTTTTATAAAAATTTAATAATAAAAAAAACGATTTTTTAAACAAAATTATGTTATAATTTTTTTAGAAGTCAATAAAAAATAGTTTTCTATTTGAAATAAATTTTACATTTTTTAGATTCTGGTTTTTGTTTTTAAGTTGTACAAATAGACAAAAACTTTTAAATGTGATTAATTTTTTTTTTATGAAAATGACTTAATGAATGCATCTAATGTAATATTACTTATTTTTTTAAAGTTTAAATATGTATTTGATTTATGTAAATATAATATTTTTTTTTTTAGTCTATATA
>JBBPBS010000529.1:1167069-1185551 GCA_037974835.1 Cicer judaicum | reverse complement strand
ATACTAAATGAACCATAAAGAATGATCATTTGGAGAATGTCATATATACATTTTACTTAATGAAATAAGTCCTACTTAATTTTAATATATAAAGAGTATTTAGAAAACATCTACAAATTTTGATAAAAAAAAATTACACATTAAATTATTTTTAACTAAAGAAAAAAATTATAAAGATGTATAGTTAATTACTAAAAATTATATTCCTAAATTTATTGTATTTTTTATAATTTATTTTAATTTTTATCATAAAAAATTAACGCGTAGCAACTATAAAAATGAAACATGTGATTGAATATTTTTAAAAGAAAAAAACTATTTAAAGATAAAAATGGTAAATAAAATAGACCACATCAAAATATTTTATTCCCTTAAATAATAATAGTATATCAATAAATCAGTATCAAGTGGATAAAAAGTGAGATGAAGATCCATTTCCCTCTTTTCAAGGAGTGATCAAAATCAAAATCAAAACCCATTTGAGAGATAAAAGATCTAATCTTTCTCTAAACAAACAAAAAATCAAACATTTTTGTTACTACCAGTAAACTGAAAAAATGGGATTTTTTTTGGCAATTGGAGTGATATCACCATTTCCATTTTACTATTACCTCTGGAATTATCCTCAATCATGGGTAGATATTTGTGGGAAAGGAAGAGATCCTTCAAAAATGATGGCCATTGTTGCTCATTTGTTGAAGCTAATTCAGTTCATTTCACTTTTCTCTGTCTCTTCTTTTTATTGGCCTCCTCCTTTTTGGTTTTGGCCCCTTTTTGCATTTGGACAGTTTCTTAACTTCAGGTTCTTTTCTTTTTTCATTTTTCATTTTTCATTTTTTTTTTTTGCTTTCTGGGTTTGTGTTGGATTTTTGGATCTGTTAATTGGGTTTCATAAAGTTTGTTCCTTTTTTATTTTTTGTGTAATACTATTGTGTGCTGAAATTTTGAGGATGTTTTTGTTTTGTTTTGAAGAATTTGTTATTTGTTGAATAATGTGTGGTTAGTTTTATGATTATTTTTTGTTGTTGTCAAGTAGTCTAGTGGTTAACCCCACATACCTTAAATGCTGAGATGTCAACGCTTATAGGATCAGTTTTGTGATTTTTTATTGGATACTATTAGGATAAGAAAATTAGTGTAAGTTTTGTGTTTCAGTTTAGGTGATGGAATGATACTTTGCAGTAGTTAGTTATTACTGTGTGTTTGGACTTACAGTGAATTTGAAGACATCTGGTTTTGTTAAAGCTCGAAAGTGTAGTTTTTACTAAAATAACGGCGTCAAACCATATGATTCTGTCAAATTCAATGTGAATCCATAAATGCAAGTATATGAATTAGATCTTAAAAGGATCTTTTATTAAGCTGCTGATGTTGTAATTGATTGTGAAATAAATGTCTCAGTTTGATATGCAAATTGGTGCAATGGTGTAAATTCATAATGCTAACATTTGGGATATAATTTATTTTCAAGATGATATTCAATCATGTGATGTGGAATTGCTGTGCCTGTGTTCTGTGTGACTGATCATAGCAGAATGCTATAGTTTTAAGCTATGAAGCACTCTTGTATACACCTGACACTGCACTAACCCTGGCACATACACTGATAATAATTTAAGAAAACAAAAATTAACCGCATGTGTCACTGCCGGATACACCTTTGATGTGAAGTATCAATGTTGCATAGGTTTTAAGGTACCTGAGAGAGTATCATAATTGAAGAAGTGATGTTTTTAATTTTTTTTTTATTATTACCAAACAAGGTTATCAAGCACCCTGCAAAAGTTATATATATCAACAAATGATGTAATATTTTGCAAATTAATTCCCCCTAAACAAAATAATAAATGAAGACTAATTACATATATGAATACCATCTTTTTGATGATGAAGCAGTGTATCCTTTATCATTTTATCTTCAAAAAAGTTTGATGAGCTTATTCTCACTATGCCTTATTTTTTAACTAGGGATACAATTGTTTGAATCTATTGCTTTAGAATTTAACTAATCACAATGATGAATATTGTCACATGACAGGGTTTATCAGCTGCTTGGCGAGGCTGGCACGTACTACGGGGTACGCTTTGGAAAAACTATTCCTTGGGTAACCGAGTTCCCGTTCGGGGTCATCAGTGATCCTCAGTATGTTGGCAGTATCATCAGTCTTGTTGCATGCCTTGCATGGGTTCCTTTTCAGTACATTCTCCTGTGGATTTTAGGATATGTGTTTATGATGCGTGTCGAATCAAAGGAAGATCCATCGACTCGCGCCAAGCCACTCAATTGATTTAGTTTCAGTAGATTGATTAGATATAACTTGGAAGATTCAGTAGCATCTGAGGTGCCGAATTCTTTGTATGTTTCTGATTCTTTCCTATGTACTTGAATGTCATCTCTATTTATATGTTATGATTTCACAAAACTATTTTGAAATGAACTGCAAAGTGTGAACTTAGTCGATTTTTGACTCTCGACACGGACTTGGATTCTCTATTTGCCTCTCCAGTCTTTCAAGCCAAAGGTCAGCTGTTGGGTTAGTCCAATGGCCAAGAAATCATCTACGCTGCTCTTGACATATGTATCTCAAGTGCGTCAAAGTGTAAACTATAAACTGATTGAGAAATGTTTTTCAAACACTAATATGGACAATGACATCGAATATTTATATGGTTTCGCTCTCTTCTTAGAATCTTAGAATGCTTGTTCTCTCACCTCGGGACTGATGTCCATTCTCAATGGTATAAGGTGTAGAAAATCATGTGTCTAAACAGGTTGGGAATAGGCTAAATCGTTTGTTAGGGGTATGACTAGAGATACTTATAATGTTTTACCAAGTTTTACTGACCGACCTATATATATGTTATTATTTATTAATGTTATTTTTTTTTATTATTTATTAATAATATTATTTCCTATTTTAAAGTCTATTAATTAGGCAATCACTTAGTAGTCGTTTTATATTTGGTAGTCATTTCATATCGGTATGCATTTGTTTCATGAAAAAATCTATTCTTTGAAATCAAAAATCATTGTTTAGGATTTAAAGGATGTTTGTTTCAAATTTTTTTATAATTATTCTGTTAGAATTTTATTTTTTTAATATATAAATATGTATATTGGTATTGATTTGTGGAGAACATCATGTAAATTGGTATGGATACAACATGTAATTTGATATGTATATAAAGATTAATTATGAATTCATTTTGCTTTTATGTTTTCTTGAAAAGTTGTTGCAGCGCAATGTGAATAAGGTTTTTACACAGGCTTTCAGTTCAGGTCAGACTTTTAAAAATGTCATACTAGACAAAAAAAACTTAGACTTAGGTCTAAAAAATTAATCATAATTTAGATTCAAGTCTTTCAAAGTTTGGTCTATTTCCACTCCTATGACCAAATAACACATCCTATGTCCAATTAACACATTTGACATTGATTTAAGTGATAACTTCAATAAATGCAATCTTCCTCATGTGATAAGGATTCACATTTTTTGTTTGTTGTTTGGATAAAAAGGATTCATCTTTTGTTTTCTATGTCACAAGATTTGTGTGTGCGTGTTTCACATGTTTCTCGATTTTTTTTTTTTTTCACTTTTGATTTTCACTTTAATACACATGCTTTGTTGTCTTTAGCACTAACAAAACCATGAATTTGTCAATATACATTCTGTCTTTACTAAAAGTTTTAATCACAGTTAGTACAACCACATAACAAGAAACCAAGGCTATGCAAAAGCTAGAGAAAGATTGAAAGTTTGAATTGCGTTTTTTACAGCCTCAACATCGATATCAATCAACTTTCCCGTTTTCGATGATATCACAATGCATTTCTTCTCCTCAGACTGCGGAACAAACTTGTTTCCCTTCTCTTGAGAGCTGAATAGTGCAACACTGCATAAAATCAATAACACTTTTATTGGAGCAATGTAATCGTTTTGTAGCTTGAAACAAAGCTAAATAAATGTGTCTTTTAAGGAGCTGTTGTAATTTATGTGAACGGTAAAAGTACCTGGGTTTGTCGCGCGCATTTGCAAGCTGAATTGCGGCTGTATTGGTAGCTATGACTCCGGCCGAGTCATTAATAAGAGCAGCCATCTAAGCCATACAACAAGATAATGAAATCGCATTTTAATATCGTCTCCGATCACATTCCATGCAATCACAAATTCAAAGTCACTATAGTCAAGGAATTAAAACTTCTAGATGAAGATAAGATGACTCATTTAAATTACAATATATTAGATTCAAACAAAAGTTCTCATTTAAATTACAATATACTAGATTCAAACAAAAGTTCACAATGCTAGACAATTAATCTCCATCTAGCAGTTATAAATCGCTAACTACATTGTATGTGTGAATTGGCGACTGCATATAATTTGAATTCGGATCGCATGAAGACTATGCTAATGGAGAAACTAAGACACTATTTATGCTCAAAAGCCTATTCCTCTGTCCCTTATTTTTGTCTTTCCCCTTCCTATGGTTTTTCTATATTGAAGAAACATAATTATTTAGTGACTTGATCATTCATTTTCATTACTTCACATTTCAATGTCTTGACATTTTTTACTACCTAGTTTTTTCTTCAAGTTTGTTGCATGCAAAATTTAAAAAACTATAAGATACTTGAGTACCTGTCCAGGGGTGGTTATGAAGATTATGGAGGAATCTTCTCCCACAATTTCCTCAACATTTTCCCTTTCTTTCTCATGTGGAATGACAAAAAGTGGCGTAAATTCCCTGTTACAAGTATATTAATTTAAAAAAATATTGTCCCATAACATACATACCAGACAGTGTTTTAAATAGGACATCTTGGTGTAACAATAATATATAACAAGTCTTAGCCTATGTTTGATTCAATGGTGAAACATTCACGTTTGGGTTGGTCAAATCACGAATGGCCAACAATTAGTTATGTATGACTTTCCATCCTAAAATAGATTCCATCGTCAACTCAATTTTACCGAAAATTTTAGTTCATTTTTGGTATCAGTTTGTAGCCTATGTTTTCCAGAATCACATTGAGCCATCATGAATATAAAAAATTATAAGTTGTAGCTTTCGCAAAATTACTTTGACTAATCGTAATTATGACAAATTCACCGAAATATCAAATATATACTTAGATTTCTAGGTATAAGAAACAATTTTCAATTTTAAGAAAAGTGGCAAATACAAATACATATTCACACTCAAAAGTAATTTTGGTCCAATCATTAACTGCTAATTCTTTTTTGTAAATGTATTGAAACATTAATTACTTTACATTCATTTCACTTTTTGACCAACATCAATACATTCAAAAAACAATTTTCATCACCACAAAACCAATCATATACACTTGTATGTTGATAAAAAAAGTCTAAAAGCTTAAATGATGGCACAAGACATACTATATTTTAGAGTGCAACATTTCATACCTTACAGAATCAGCAATTTCAGCCCACACTTCAAGTGGTAGTAAACTATCGGGATCACCCCTAGACTGCATTGATGCCTTTGAATCTGATTGTATCCCATGAATCACAACATATCTTCCTTTCTTTACACCTGCTTTTGTGTATTTTTCCTCCACAACCTCCTTCAACTTCCTCGAAATCGATACTTTAAGTGGCGGCACAACCTGCCGTGGAACGCTTCGAAATGGTTTTCCTAACCAGTCTTCCATCTGATGGTACCTAGTACGAAAAACTCATTGGAAATGTTCCTCAGTTAAAGAACATTTTCACTAAAAACTACCTAAGGTAAGTCTAAGCCTATGTTTTGTTCTACACTGAGACATCCTGAATCAAGTTTGGGCACATTTAACCAAAAATTAGTTATGTTTGACTATCAATCCCAAAACTGATTGCATCTCCAAACTAGATTCTACCGAGTATGTGTTTGCATTCACGTTTAAAGGGGTGTCTACCGTGCGTCCAAGGAGAAGCTCCCTCTTGGAGCTTCATAACCGCCACACGTCCAACACCTGTCTACTGGGGTTTCAAACATGCTACGGAAAGCTTAGATTTCTAGCTTTTGAAGTGATATAAAATCAATTCTCAAATTTATTAAAAGTGGCGGATATATAAACACACTCAAAAGCAATTTTGATCTAAACTATCCAAACACGAAATGAAAAAAATATCTTTTTCGTGAATTTATTATCTAAACATAAACCTTTTTGCTTTCAACTCGACTAAAATCTATTTGACAAAATCAATTGGTTCAAAATCAATATTTGTTAGCGCAGGAACAAAAAACACACTAAATCATTTGTGTTGTTACATTAACTCACATATGGTATCCTCCTTCTGAAAGATTTAGAGAATCAGGTGTGAATGTTTCAGATAAAAGCAATCCTGCTCCTGCAGCATTCACATTTGGGTAGACATAACTAACTCTATCTCTTGCAGTTGTCATGAATAAATATGCTGCATGCCCAATGCCTGCCAATTTTGTGCTTAACACCATGTCATAGTATCTACTCTGTAAGCATAATGCAGTAATGCATCAGTTTCTAGAGAATTTCAAGCAGGGAAGATTTGGAAGAGTTTTGAGGTTAGATTGCAAGGTTGCAATATTGTTGTAATAAAAATAATTTCTTAAGCTTCTTCATATGAGGGAAGTCCCTAGACTGTGTAAAATGCACATAAAGTTTTTGCAATTGCATGACAGAAATCATTGAACACTTACACATAAAAACAATTTAAGCTAAATGTTATGCACTAAGTAGTGTTTTATTTCACATTGATTTTTTTTGTCTTAATCCCCTGATTCCTAAGGAAAATGAGTCCTAGTATTCGAAGTTCAGCCTAGAGATAAATAAAATATGATTAACGATCGTTGCAATCAGATTTTAAACTCAGGGACCTCTGATCGATTCGTTTTTAACGAAACTCTTTAACCATTTGAACTCAATCACTTGGCCAATGAATCTAATTATACAATTAATATCATATTGCTATTATTATATTTTAGAGTATAATTAATAGCGCGGTTTGATCAATGTAACCAACGTTACTTAGTGCAATAAGGTTTGGTTGCTGTTATATATATGATTGTCTTGTTGTATCATAATATTATTCTTAAAACTTGTTTACAAATATGACAATGATAAAATATATTGGATTTTTACAGTGTCAATCACTCATTTTCTACAATGTTCATGTAGAAGGTATGATCGATTTTTTGTCCCAAATTTTTAAGTGTATGTTTAAAATCACGGTAAATTTGATCAAGTCATATTGACATCATAATTTTATTGAAGCTTAAAAGAATAGTTTTTGTCAAAATTACTATGATCCATCATAATTCTGTTAAATTCATTGTCGATCTAAATATTTACCGAATATAAAATATCTAAACTCATTTGACACAGTATTTAGAAAATATATGGTGGCCAACCAACCTTTAAAACTCCAACAAAATCAGTATACTCAGCAGGCTCAGGAAACTCATCATCAGGATCAAAAACATTAGCCCATCTAACATTCTTATTCAACTCATAACACTGTTTCCCTCTCTCAGAACCAACCACATCAATCAAAACACCAGGGTACCTATCCTTAAGCAACTGTATAGTTGGAAAAAACAATAGGTTCTCATAAACTCCACCAGACACCACACAACAACACCTCCTAACATCACCTCTAACTTTCAATCCAATTGAAGCTATCTCAACTGAATAACCAGCGGGAAACTTCAAGAATCCATAAGGGTTTTTTGGATTATCTGGTGGCCTTGGATCTTCTTCTTGTTTACCATCTGAAAATAATGAACCATATTCAAGGTTGGGGTCTTCTCCATCATCAAAAGGGTCAAGCCATGGATTTTTCTTTTTAGCATTGACACAAACACTTGGTCTTCTATTGGAATTTCTTCTGGTAAGTAAAACCTGACCAACAATTGTTCCAGCCAGAATTCGAACTCGTCTTTTATTGGAACTATATAATGGATAATTTGAAGGAAAGGAAGGTGGGTTTGTAAGGAAATGTGAGAAAGGTTTTTGATTTATGAGAAGTGAATAATGTGTTGATGTTGCAGCCATTGATTGAGTTTTTCAAATTTGCTTCTTATTTTGTTTTTGGAAATTGTTTTTGCTACAAAGATGGAACATATTGAAGTGTAGAATGTGTGGAAATGAGTTGGATAAGTGGGTCCCATCTATTCCTTTTTTTTGTATGTGCAGTTTATATTGTTACCAATGATCATCAATCTTTCTGGTCACAAACAACTATAGTGTTGCCATTTTAAAAGTACTAATTTTTTGTTGTGAATCCTTGACCTTATGCTATAAAGTATAATTTTGTTAAAGTTGTGGTACTCAATATATATTCTTAAGAGTTGTATTATTTGAGCAAAAAAATTGGTGGATTGCTTCAACATTTCTTGATGCAGCACTATTCAAGGTGTTCTTGAGACATTAAGAATATGGATTTTCTTACTTCCATGATGTTTAATATCAATTTTATTATTTAATGTAGATTTTTTACTTACATTTAATATATCAATTCATACTATTAAAAAGTGATTTCTATTCTTAAGTAGTTGCTGTTAGATTAATTAATTAATTAATTAATTATCAAGAATTGTTATTAATTAAATTATAGTTAATTAGTATTAATTAATAAATTATATACATGTTAGATTTTTGTTGTTGAATACATTGTAATGAGTTATAGCCATTTAACTAGTGGTAGATAATTAACTTAATTCAATCTTATTTTTAAAATACAATTGTGTGGATGACAAATTATAATATAGACCATAGTCAACTATAAAGAAATTTTTAAAAACGTATTTAAAACTCTATCGACTACAAATATTGTCTATTAAAAATATATCTTAATAATTATCTTCATTTTTATAAGTGAAATAACCAATAAATATTAATAATTTGATAAAAATAAAAATAAGAAATATATTTCTTGTATGAACCACTTTTACTATATAACTCAATTACATAAATATACTGCAATCTGTATTTATGATTTTGTTAAAACTACATCTATCTACATTAGATTCATTTCTCTTGAGCCACGACAAAAGTGTCATGTCGTTTATAGTTAATTTCTCTTTCCTACGTATCACTCACTCATTGGTCTACCATCAACTTTCCTCTCTCTCTCTCTCTGTCTTCTTTCTCTCTCTATAGTGCTCTTCTTGATTCGTTGCTTTCTCCACCAACAAATTTCAATTCAAGTTAAACAAAAGAAAATTACCTTTCACTTTCTCACTCTTTCTCTGCAACTTTCTCATCATCACTCTTAACACCTCACTCAAACAAACAAACCTATTCAAAGCTTCTATCTTTTTCACACACAATAAAAGACACCAAAAAAGAAGAAAGAAATTTACCTCATTTTTCAGTTAAATTTAAAATCCCTCCCAAAAAAGAAACCCTTTACTCTTTCTAGGGTTTTGCGTTGAAATTCAAAATTTTCAAAACCAAGTTAATTTTTTTTATCATCTTTTCTTTCAATTCAGTGTTTGAAAACACGAAACTTTGAATTGGGTATTCGGCATTGAAATCCAAGAGAGTTTGAGAAGAAAATTGTATAATCTAGGGTTTGAATTTTGCAATGTCGGGTCCACCGAGAGTTCGATCCATGAATGTTACCGTCGGTGATCATGAGTCACGGCCGGTGCTTGTTCCCGCCGGAAACAAGGTGCGTCTCTTCAAGGTGGTTAAGAAACCGGCGCCGGAAACTAAGAAAGCTTCGGAGGTGGTTATGAATCCGCAATGTGTAGTGGTTACGCCGGAGATTTCGAAGCGGCGGGATCATTGCCATCAGGCAGTGGTGAAGAATGTGTCGATGAATGCTTCGTGTTCGTCGGATGCTTCATCGACGGATTCTTCGACTTATAGTAGTGGCGCTTCGTCGAGCGGGAAGGTGGCGCTGGCGCGGCGCTTGAGGAAGAAACAGATTGGTTCAAAGATTGGGAAATTAGGTACTGATGCTGTGGTTGCTCCTGTTGAGGTAGATTCGAGTGATGGCTTGGAGGGCAAGAAAAGGTGTACTTGGGTTACACCAAATACAGGTATTTTCATTTGTTATGCTCCTGATCAGTTTAGGCTCTGTTTGGATAAAGATCTTAATTAAGTGCTTATCATATACTAGTAAGTGCTCAGTGCAAACTATTTCTATCACAAGATAAAATAAAGTGTAACTGTTTCATATAAGTTATTAGTTGTTTTCCTTGGCTATACCAGAGAATTTATGGAAATAAGCTGATTATAGACATATCATAAGTTGTTTCTATAAGCTTTTTCAAATAGTCTTATAAAATATAAGTCCTTATGTGAATAGATTATTGTTTGAGAATTGTGACGATGGTACTACTGGTTTGAGTTTTTGATGTAATTGTAAGGTTGCAATTGACTGCAATGTAGAAAATGAGAAATTTGTGGAAAGGCTTGCAAACACTGTGTTTATGAGAATTTTGTTTGGTTCAAATAGGACGGGGGAGGGAAGGGAGGGGAGATATTCTGTTTGGCTAGAGCAGGAGAAGAGAAGAGAAGAGAAGAGAAGAGAAGGGAAGGGAAATAACCTTCTTATTGTTTGGTTCATGAGGAGGGGAGAGATTTAAATGGAAGCAAAATGTTAATTTATAGTTTACACCGTTATAACGTTTAATGTAAGAATATCTTACTCAATGTAGTTATGATTTCATTAAATCATATGCTCTCTTCTCTAAAATCCTCAAATATTAGTGTCGTGCTCAAGTTAGTTTTGTTTTTTCTGCTGATGTGTTGGGAGTTTCTACTCCCATACTGATTTTTGTTTAGTTCTCTTTCTTTAGGCTTCGAACCTCTTTATTTCAAAAAAATACCCCTTATATTGTTGGGAGCCATAATTAAGTGAGGAATGATTTTTTCCCATTCTCTCTCTTCCATTTACCTTCAACCGAACACTATGTAATGTACTTAGGTTTAGTGAGCCACCTTATCATTTAGCAGTTTAGTGAGTTAATTAGTCATTTGACATGGAAATCTGTGGAATTTTGGCTGTAGCAGATCGTACGTAGACAGCATTTCATGTTTGAGCTTAGTATGATGGCTTGGTCGTGAGATATATTCTTGGTTTTGATATTCTTAGGTTGGAAGCTTTAAAAAATGTGAAATTTGTTATGTGTCTTTGTAAATTGCATTTTTAGCTTCTATAGAACAATTTTATTTCCAAATAATGTTCTACGTCACTCACTGACCGCGGTCTCTTGATTGATACAATGCTTATTCGGGTTCCAATTAAACATTATAAACAATTGATTAAGACTAAAATATAGTTAGCAATGCATGAATAGTTCCATGTTCATCATCCTCAATTTTTCTTGTATGTAATGCTTTTCTGCATGACATGCCTGCCCATAGTAGAGATTAAGAGTTATACGTTGCAGCTGAAGGCAGTTTTGGGTTGCTACTAATATGCTTAACAAGGGTTGCAGTGATTTGCCTCCTTCCATAACTCTGCTTATGGATGCTCATTGCTCAACCTTTTTTACTACTAGCTTGGAAGATTCATACCTTTCGTAAAGGCAGCTTAAACACTTCAAAATAGTTTATTTTTTTACCAATGTCAGACCCGTGACAGAAACTTCAGAAATATCACATGTACTGTTTGAACTTTTATATCAATACATATGAAAATATCACAATAACTGGATAAATCACAGCATTTTATTATGTCTATAAAAACTCATGTTCATTTTTAAAACATGAATTCTCTCTTTTGATTTAAGATTTTTGTTTTAATTTTATACATTCTATTCAATCCATGCTCTTTAATTTTTAAATTTGTCATGTTCCGTGTTCGTGTCATCTCTCATCTGTATCACGTCATGTGTCATCATATTAATGCTTTTTACCTATATTGGGAAGTCATCATTTGGCAGTTAGTGTAGTTCACATCATCACATGGATCATATGATTCTACTGACTTTCTCCCATAATTCTTCAATGTTTAATAGATCACATGCAACCTATAAAGCATGAACACATCATTATTGTGATGTGCCTGTATGTTGATTTGGACAGATAATTGTATGTCACTTTGACGACATACATACATCAGTGGTTTTTTATATTTAATAAAAAAATAAAGAAGTATCTGTTACTTCAACATTGTAATTGCAAATTTCTTGTTCATTTTCCCTCTAATTTGCTCTCATTTGTTTCAGAACCATGTTATATTGCTTTTCATGACGAAGAGTGGGGAGTTCCTATTCACGACGACAAGTATGTGGGTTTGTTATGGTGTTAGCACAATCTTCTCTTTTCGCTCAGCTTCCCGGTTGGAACTATGTCTCAATGCGAGAATTTGGTTTTTGTGCAGGAAACTGTTTGAGTTACTCAGCTTCTCTGGAGCCTTGGCGGAACTATCGTGGCCCACCATTCTTGGCAAAAGGCAGTTATTTCGGTACTGATATATTTTCTGTGATATATAATTAAATGGGTTGCATTTTACACTCAAATCATAAAAGGTTGCTCATTTTATGTGCTTCTATGTGGCTCTTGATGGATTCAGATGATGTCGTATGCAGAAAATGCACTAAAAATTTAGCTCTGAATTAATGGCTGTGATGTATCCATAAACACAGGGAAGTATTTTTGGATTTTGATCCATGTGCGGTTTCAAGAATGAACGAGAAAAAGATAGTTGCACCCGGAAGTCCTGCCAACTCATTGCTGTCGGAGCTCAGGCTGCGGTCCATAATTGAAAATGCACGCCAGATGTGTAAGGTAAATACTCTTACAGCATGATTGTCTAGTCTTATGTACAGCATGTGTAAAAGTTGCAATCTATTGCTTTCTTATTTTTTTCCTTCTAAATTAAAAGACTCTTGTTGAAGTGAATGAATCTAGAGTGTTACTTTTCAAACTAATCTGCTACCTACCATGGAAAATTTTGTGAGAAGACTAGTTGAAAATATATGAAATATCAATTCAACTTGTTTTAACTTTTAAGGGTTGGATCACTGGTGTAATTTTCCTAGTCTACAACTTTCAAACATCAAGGTTTTTTTGTCTTTATCTACATTTTTTTCCTCATTGAAATGCACAGGTAATAGAAGAGTTTGGGTCTTTTGACAACTACATTTGGAACTTTGTGAACAATAAGCCTATAGTCAGCCAATTCAGGTACCCGCGTCAGGTACCTGCCAAATCTCCAAAAGCAGAATTCATTAGTAAAGACCTTGTAAGGAGAGGATTCAGAAGCGTGGGGCCAACAGTCATCTACACTTTCATGCAAGTGGCCGGGCTAACGAATGACCACCTTATCAGTTGCTTCAGATTCAAGGAGTGTATCTTCTCCTATGCAGAAGTTGAAGGCAAAGAGAGCGGCTCCGTCAACTCTAAGGTCAAAGAGAAGACAAATGAGGATCCAACCAATGTGGATTTGTTGCTAGCCGTGAACAAGTTAAGCTTCTCCTCTTAAGAAGCGGATTCCCCGTAGTCAGTGGTCACTATAGTCGATGATCTCAACCGTTGATCAAGATTGCATTGTTGAGATTCTTAGCTTCTGATTTGTACAAGTCACGAAGTGAGCTGCTTGATCTCTATCCAACAGGAAATGTCGACGGCAGGGAATCATGGACCCTCCACTTAGTAGTACTATGGCTTTGGTTAAGTGGCCTTGTTGTTAATCTGGTAGTTGTTAGGGAAGATGGGTAGGTTGTGTTGTGTACAAAATCCATACAGATATTGATGAATGAAATAGGCAGTAGAAAGTTGTATTTGAAAAGCAAAATGAATTTGGCAATTATTCATGTTCTTGTGTATTGAAAGATATGATGCAAAATAGTCTTAGTTGTTGAATTTCTCCTCTACCCTTTTCCTCTTACTTTAAGTATGTGGTCATGAATAACTAGTTTCTTTATATTCTTTACCCTATGATAGGAGGGACCAAACCCTACCTTGTGGTTTTTTCTTCACTCTTGGCACTTACTCTATACTTAATTAAGTCTCTAGTGTCTCACCGTCAACATTGTACAGCAAATGTTACCTACTTGGTCCATCTTCATCAAGGATAAGTGCTGGACTCTTTTGAACTACTTTTTCTCGAAGCTGTAAGCATCATACAAAATAAAATAGTATCTGATTTGTGCAAATTGACTAATTCATCCCCAAATATGTAAAATGACATTCAAAATGATCCATCTGCCGACTTTTATTGTTAAAGACTATGACATAACATGTTAAGTAAACATTTTATATTGCACATGATATTGTATCATTGTTAGTTCACTAGAGATTAATTTGCTTGTGAAATTTAGGTAACCTTAGCTACAAATTTTCAACTGTGCATTAACTAACTATGAAAAATTAGTCCTTAAACGATATAAATTTCATAGACAAGTTAGTCTCTGTTTCGATAACATTGATATAAGATCAACATATTATAAATTTAGAGATATTAAGGCACCTACCTTAGCAAGTGGCCGGTACAACTCAACTACTTTTTGTTGAATAGTAGGTACCTTAGATACCTATTACTATATTTTACCTTCTATTCAATTTCATGAAATCAGTGTTAAAAAAGTTGCCTTGACAAGTTCTAGCTTCTGAGCATTTAGGCCAATTTGGTTGAAAATGAAGTTGGATCACACCTACACCAATTGCTGTTAGTAGAATATTTTTTTATTGCCACAATTCCTAATTTTATCCAAACAAAACAAACATCATTATCAGTCTAGAGGTAACAGCAAAAATTATAGTCCAAGAAGATGCAAAATTTAGTCTTATTGGACATAAATATTCAGTTGCATATTGTGCTGCACTCTTAATCAAAGATGCAATATAGCACTAGATTTTTGGTTCATATATTTAACTTTTAAAAAAATATGCACTTATTTTGAAATATAAATTTAATTTAAAAGTAGTGCTTTTTAAAATGATATACTATCTGAATCTTGAAAACGTGTTTATTTTCACATATAAATTATACAAAAGCATGTCATATCCACATTATATAATTTGTAGCTTTCTTTTGTGAAACCAAACACATGCTTATTAAACTCTTTCTATGGAAAGCCTCAAATCTTAAAATAATAATATTTTTCAATTGAAGATTCTCATCATGCACATTCTCTTTTTTATCCTCCATGCTTTCATGGATTATATTTCATTATTAATAATACATGATTGATATGTAACATAGTTTCTAAAATTTAAAATATCAAGCTAGTAACATGAGACTGTACTAAACATTGAGATGTAAGAAACTCTTTTTTCATCCAGAAATTTTTCCAAGAACTATTTGGAAATTTGAACTTGATTTGCTATTGTTCAATATAACCTCAACATGCTATCCTTAGTGGAACTTTATTTTCACTTAAAGGATCAAATTGATAAATATACTCTCAATCTTCTATGTTGTATTTACATAGAGATCCTATACTCTAAAAAAAATTCATCCATTTTATGGAATACTTAACAATTGAAACTAAGTTAGCTAAAAATCTAATTGGATCATCTACAGTCGGCTTTATGGTGCAGTCGACTCTCAATTTCAGACCGTCAGATTAAGATAGAGAAAATTTATCTCTATTAGTCTAACGATTTAGTGCTCACTGCACCATAAAATCAGCTATAAATGATTCAGGTTCCAAAAAATCACCAAATCTTCTCTTAATTATTGTGCATCAATCTTCCTGATATGGCTGCAACAAGTGCTGCTCTAAAATTAGGATCAGTTGTCAAAGAAGTAGCCATTTGTTCCACCAAATTCTTTGGTAACTTAGGTGAATCTTTTCTTGGTTCATTATTCTTAGAATCTTTATTACTCTTAGAATTTGTTAAGTCAAGAGTAACAACTTTTGGTGCTGTTGAGTTGAGAGAAGCTGAACAAGGTACCGAACCAAGGCTCACGCTACGGCCTGAACCGGATGTTGCCTCCATTGGAGATGATTGAGGATGGTTGTGCTCCCCTTCATAAGTAGCAACAAGCACAGATTGATCATCCACACTTCTTTGCACCTGAATAAATAATTAACCAAACATGAGCAAAATCTTCTGAGTGCGTGTTTGGATGCACTTCTGTTACACATAATTTTACATAGAATTGAATTATTTATCTAAGTGATTTATGTTAGCACTTAGATTTACCTTCTTTTTGACAGGGCAGCTTGGAGCAAAAGAGCATTTGAAATAAGCTCTTGGACAAGGGTTATCTCTAGTCACTTTTTGTCCATATTTCCTCCATTGATATCCATCCTTCACAATCTGAAATCACAAAAAGGAAAAACATGTCAAAACTCCAATAGTTATACACACTTTAGTACTTTTTGAGTCTATACTATATACATATTTTCTAGTCATTTTATAGGCACAAAGTACTCATCGCTGTTTAGCGGTGACTAATCTCTGTCAGAAAACCTAATGTAAACACAAGGTCGATTCTCCACTCTCAACCGATTTTTCTCCATACACAAGAGTCAGGGACCACTTGCTTAAGATGCCTGACTCTTCTCCCCTCACTACTAGGTTTTCCCCATATAAAAAAGCCAAAGATTAATTCTTGGACTGCTTGCTTAAGTTGTCTGAATCCCTAACTACTCAGACCAACCACATGTGTTGGTTAGGTCTATGCTATATTACCACAAGTAACCCAACCCAAGAATCCAAGTTAAAGAATGAATGAATGTTAGGAATCTAAGGGAGTAACTATAAAAGAAATAAAACTAAGAAACTTACAAGGCCTGTATCAGATGCTTCAGTCCTAACATAAGCTCTTGAAATTTTGGCTTTGATGTTTTCTTCTTCCTTTGGTTTCTTACATGATTCTTCATCAGTAGAGCTACTCTCAGAGTTTCCAGTGTTGTTAATTCCCATCAAATTACTATTGTTGTTATTATTGCTGCTTTCAGATTTCCTTTTCTTTGATGATGTGCTAAGTTCCTTCTCAGGATTTCTCCTCATATATTCCATCAAATGGCCTCTCAAACTGTTGTAGTTCTCACAAACCACTGAGAGCATTTCCACCAATTTCTTATTTTCTGCAGTCACCCTTTTCAGCTCCTCCTCTAATTCATCAGTGGACTGAAATTTGGAATCAATAGCATATGTTAGAATCATTTTCAATAGTTTTGGCCAAAAGGGTCATTCCATAATGACCTATGAGTTTGTTTCAATTCATTTAATCTTATCTATAAACATAAGTATTTCTAAAACTCTTTGGAAGAACCTGTGAAAACAACCTATCATATGTCTATAAATTATTTTCAACTTATTTTCATAAACTCTCCTAGATAGTTATTTTCATAACTTACAAAAACTACTTATAGTTTATGTTATAAGCTATTTTGATAAACTATCCTAAAAAACTTATAAAAAATAAGCTGAAAACAATATCCAAACATGTCATAAACTGTTTCAATAAATTCTCTCAACCAATTTCACAAATACCTAGGTTCATATATAAGAGTTCAAATAACATCAAAATACAATAAAAAATCAACCAAACTAACCTCTTCTTTCAAAGAAAACTTGGTCATCCCCAAGGAGAAAAGTTTGCTTCCAACCTCCTTCTTCTAAAAATCAACACAACAACAATGACAATAATATAAGCCAACCATTTCAAAACAAGAGCTTCTATGAAATGCATCCAATTAATTGAATGCTACATATAATTCAAATTTTTATATACTTACAGGAACTTCTTCATGAACTCTATAAGGATTAATGTTGAGATCCAATGAAGTATTGATATATGATGAACAATCCATTTTTGTGAAATAAAATATGTATTATCCTTTGGAATTGTATGAAGCAAAAAACAAATGAAGTATTAATTGAGATAGAAGTGCATGAACTAAGATAAAAGAATATATATAAATATAAGTGTATATATAGATAGCACTTGAGAAACTCAAGTTGAGTAAGGAAACTGAGTGGAAAGAGACACATGTGAGAAATATCAAATTATATATCCCACTTGTTTTATTTATTAATTAATAATTCAAGAGCTGTCATACACGAACATTAACATACAAAGTTGGTCTTGTAGCAAACAATGTTTCAAGGAAATACGCGCATTTTTTTAATTTACCTATGTTTTGATGGGTTTTTTTTTTTAATAAAATTTATATTGTAAAATTTTATTAATTTTTTATATATATATAAAGCTAAATATAATATACAAATATATTATATCTTCAAAATAAGAAATAAGTTTTAAATGTATTAAAAAATATATACTGTATATAATTTAATTGACATCTTATCTTAATTCTTAAATATATTCAAATATAATCTTTTATAGGTATTTAAACATATTGTTGTTAACAATGAGTAGGTTTGTTCAAAATTTTAAAAAAATAATATTCATAGTACTTTATATTTTTGTTATAAAATTTTAAAAAAAAAATTATTTTAAGTACTTTTTATTTTGATAAGAATTTCATTTTAAATACTTTATTTTAAAATATTATGTTAAGTATTTCATTTATCTATTTCAACTTCTTTTAAATAATAAGATTTCAAAAAATAATTA
>JBBPBS010000529.1:1116048-1144727 GCA_037974835.1 Cicer judaicum | reverse complement strand
TAAATAATAAATTTAAAAAGAAATTAAAAAAAATTCTAACATAAATATTTAATTTAAAACAAATTATAAATAATTCCTAACATAAATTTTCTAATATAAATATTTAATTTAAAAAAATTAATAAACAATTTATAACATAAATATTCTAATATAATATTGAATTTAAAAACAAATTAAAAAACATTTCTAACATAAATAATAAATTTAAAAAAAATTCTAACATAAATATTTAATTTAAAACAAATTATAAATAATTCCTAACATAAATATTCTAATATAATATTAAATTTAAAAACAAATTAAATTCACTTCTAACATAAATATTCTAATATAAATATTAATTTATTAAAAACATTATTAAAAATTTATAAAATGTTCGAACCTTTGTTTCTTTTTCGAACCTTTCTATTCGAACCTTTGTCAAATGTTCGAACCTTTGCCTTTGCCAAATGTAAACCTTCGAAGCTTTCAATTCATTTCGAAGATTTCAGCTAAACTTTCGAAGATGTGAGCCAAATTTTCAAACCCTAATGCCTATGCCTTCGAAGATTATGAGCAAAACTTTCGAGCATCAAATGAAACTTTCGAATGAGCTAAACTTTCGAAGCTTATGAGCAAAGCAAACCATTCGAAAATTTCAAACTTCCGAGACTAAGTGATTTCGAAATTTTACAACAACCAAAATATTCGAGACTTCGAAAGTTTCAAATTCATGAAAGTTTCGAATATAATTTATTTTTCAACAAAAATAACATTTCGAAGGTTTGAAAAAAATAAAACTTTCGAGAAAGTAACTAAACTTGCATTTCGAACTTTTCAAATTTTTGAATCCAACAAGTAATTTTCGAAATTTTCGAAAGTGGGCCTCAACCTCCCATTTTTGTAATACACCAACAGAAACAAACTTCAGGTAATATATTTTACTTATTTTTTAATCACCGAAATAAAACTTTTGAAAAAAATGAAGTATTTCTTGAAATCAACATCTCTCTTCGTTTAATTTAATATATAGCCCATCGTTTTCAAGTCACAATATAAAGCCCAATAAATATTCAAAGCCAATAATTGAAAAGCCCAAAAACATTAAAAGCCAATAATTGAAAAGCCCATTTATTAAAAACTGAAAGAAAAAAAAAACAATAACAATCTGATCCAAAATAGTTCTTCCACTTTCACTTCTCTCTCTCTCTCTCTTTCTCTCTCTTGATCATTCTCCGTTCTCGATCTCCGATCAGCAACTTCAGGTTAGTCCTCACTTACATCCTCTCTCAATCGTCAATTTCAATTTCATCAATTCCATTCTGATTATTCTTTTTATTTCAATTTCAATCGTTCTATGCATCGAGTAAATAAAGAAATAAATAAAAAAAAGATCGATTCATTTAATTGAAATAGTCGATACTCATTTTTTTCTTTCAAAATCAAATGGATTTTTCATTTGCAACTTCAAAATTGAATCATGTTCACTGATCTTCGTTTTTTCGTTGGTATATTCAATTTAGGTTTTTTTTAGTAGAAGAGAGAAAAAATAAAAGAAGAAGAAAAATGTCGGGGCAATCACAGCGTTTGAATGTGGTCCCCACAGTGACAATGCTTGGTGTTGTAAAAGCGCGTTTGGTTGGAGCAACAAGAGGCCACGCGCTTCTTAAGAAAAAAAGTGATGCTTTAACCGTTCAATTTCGTCAGATCCTGAAGAAGATTGTTTCAACAAAGGAATCAATGGGTGACATAATGAAAACATCTTCATTTGCATTAACCGAGGCTAAGTATGTAGCCGGTGACAACATCAAGCATGTTGTGCTTGAGAATGTTAAAGAAGCTTCACTTCGTGTTCGTTCTCGAACTGAGAATGTAGCTGGAGTGAAGCTTCCGAAATTTGATTACACTAATGACGGTGAGGCCGCGAAAAACGACCTCACTGGATTGGCTAGAGGTGGTCAGCAGGTGCAGCAGTGTCGTGGCGCTTATATTAAGGCGATTGAGGTTCTTGTTGAGCTTGCTTCGCTTCAAACCTCTTTCCTTACGCTTGATGATGCTATTAAGACTACTAACCGTAGGGTTAATGCTCTTGAGAATGTGGTTAAGCCGAGGTTGGAGAATACTATTAGTTACATTAAGGGTGAGTTGGATGAGCTTGAGAGAGAGGATTTCTTTAGGTTGAAGAAGATTCAGGGTTATAAGAGGAGGGAAATTGAAAGAAAGATGATTATTGCTAGGGAACAACAGCTTGTTGAAAAGTTACAATTGCAGAAAGGGGTTTCTTTCGATGTCTCTCACAACTTGTTGTCTGGTACAGCCGATAAAGACGAGGATATCATTTTCTAAGCATTTATTGAGATATATATAGAGAGATAGATGGGTTCTTTCTCCTTCTTCTGAGGGGGTGGCTGGCTATGTCTCGGTGTTGATGCTGGTCCGTTCTGCACAATTTGTTTAGGTGAGACATTGTTCTGTATTATGAATAAAGATGCTTGATATGTGTTTATTTATTTCTTTGTTATTTTAAGGACATAATTTTTTACCGTGTTCAGAGGCATTGTGACAATCATCATTTCAAACTATGGTTCTTATCTGATACTGTGAAAGATTTAAGTTGTTGTGATTAGCATTAATTTCCTTTCGAAATGTATTACATCGGAGTTCAGACATGTTGAATAAGAAATTTCATTTTAGGACTTTAGACCTATGATTCTGGCTGCCTTGATTCTAAAGTTACCTTTTCTTTTGTATCAAAATTGTATTCTTAAGCTTGTAATTTGCCTTTTGCTCATATATATACATCAGTGACCGCTGAATTTTTGTTTATTAGTTTGAGTCTGAGATTAAGAATAGTATTTAAGGATTTGCACCTCAGCATATGAAAGCTGAGGTTTTGTGTTCAGAGCTCTTGATGCTTATAGTTACATTTCATTTGTTGCTTTTTCTATACTGGTTATAGTGATACATCTTCAAATTATCGTTCTTTTAGTTACTGACTGGATGCTTTTCTCAATGAGAAGTATTGAGTATGTGATTTTGGTGGTCGAATACTGTCTGAGATCATTTTGCAATAAGGAAGAAAGTTTGATCTGTTTGAAATGGTGGGATGGTTAGAAGTAGACTTCTTTTACTGGATTTATGTGTGGTTTCATGTTGAAAAGTGTGAATAGATTAATGATAGTGAGGTATAGTTTTTAGAATTTTAGGCATACTTGTATAGTAGAGGACCGTAGACTTTCTTTTACTTATTGTCCTAAAACATTGTCACAGAATAGGATGTAAACATTTAGGGTGCATTTGATGCAAGCATGATCAAAATAGAAAAGTATAAATAGCTGTTTTAGAGATGCTTATGTTGTTTGGTAGTTGATTAATAACACAATAGTTTTGAGGAATAAAAGGGAGAAAAGATGTGGTGGAAAGTTTTGGGGGGTTAATTAAGAAGGATTTATCAAATTGAAAGTGGGACTTAGAAAATGAATGCTTTCCTCTCCTTCTCTCATGCCTCTCCATCACAGAAAATAAGAGTGGAAGGAGAGAGGTGATGATTATTATAAAATTAAGAGAGAATGAGAGAAGGGTTATGATCATTTACGGCTGTTGTATGGTGCAGTTGTTGGAATTACTGTTAGATTTAGAGAGATAATGTTTTTTTCTCTGAATCTAATATTCTCTACTGTTGCTGCAACCATACAACAGTTGTAGGGGATCCAATTTTGAAAAATTAAGAAAGATAGAGATGAAGAGAGGTTGTGATGGAGAAGATTCAAATCTAGTACGAGTTTCGACCAATGTCAAAGGATGTGTTGTTAACATTTCCTCCAGCAATAGGAAATTTACGAGTTTGAAATTTGCACAAGTACCCAAATAGTAGTAAGCTAGCACAAACCTTGTTGTATAGATTCCTACAGAATTGGAAATTTATGTACTATGGTATGACAATGTGTGAAAATAAATCAAGGGGCTGTGCTACATATGTAGTAGAAATCCTTGTGTACACTCAAGTGACTTAACTCACTTAGTTTTGAGTAAAAAAAAACCTCACCCTTAGTTAACAATGCCAGCACAACTTCTGTTTTGTTAATTCTTCGAAAGAAGCTCATATAATGTTCAAATTGCTAATTAAGTTTTGGAGAAGATATTAAATATGATTGAAGTTCCTACTTGTGCCCAGGGAAGCTTCAAGATAAGGGAGTACTACAACAATAAAATTAAGAAAATGATTAATAGTGCTATTATATTTTGATGTATCACTTAAAGCTTTGGTCGGAGGTAGTTTTGTGCATGTTTAGATTGACAGTAAGTTTGGTATAATCACACCGAACTGCATTTTTGATAAAATCACGATACCATTGTGATTTTTACAAACATGCATTTAGCTCTTGAGATGACACAACTCCTATATGCAAGTAATTTTTTTTTGACCTGGTTATTGCTTAATATTGTTTCTTTTTATCCTAGTAGTTTTAGTTATGTATAATTTAGATCCTTGTAATTCCAATTATTTAAATCAAGTCATCATAGTTTTCTGATTAAACATATTTGGTTGGGATGTTAATGTTTTGTGAATTGCTGCTAGAATATGTTGACATGAATCACGGTTTTGACGGGAAGCAAATATTGAATGGCATGGATTTCAATCTTGAGTCAGGATTATCACAACCATAAATTGAAAAACAATCTTGGATTTTTTCATCAATTTTGTATTGACATTTTGTGTCCTTTGTTACTCTTACCATGTTCTGTTAGCACTTGAACACAATATTAATATTGAGACCAAATTTGTTCGATTGAAAAAGTTTGAGAACTTGATAGGCAATTAAAAAAAATTACATAGAACAAAATTATTATTTAAGCCTAAATTTTAATTGATGAATAGATTTTGATTTGATGGGTGAGAATGGCATCACGTTCACATACGAGAGTTAGACTACATTTTTTTTTGGTATCCACAATATTTTCTTTATGCGATCTATGCATTTTTTCACAACGTTGTTCCTTAGTAAATGCTTGCTAGTATAGTTGGGAAGAAATAGAGATATGATTGCCACTTTGACCAACATTGGACTATCAGATATATATTTCATAAGAGTGCTAACAAGTGTCCTAACGAGTGTTTTAACAATGGACTAGAATGTTGTTTTTAGTTTAACTAGTAAATGTCAAAATTGTTGCTTGAACATTATCTATTGGGTTTGAACCTAGACCTTGCAGTTGTCTGTGTGTAGGGGTGGGAATAGGTCAGGTCAGACCCGACTTTAAAAGGTCAGAGTCTGACTTTCAAATATTATTATCCATTATTACCTCTTAAAACAAATATGGAACGACTATTGTGTGGTGATTGACTAATTGAACGGTTACCGAATATAAAATGACTATTAAATATAGAATTACTACTGAATATGGAACGATTACTTAGTAATTGTCTAATAGAATTTAAAATACGAAATAATATTATTAATATAATAATAAAAAATAATATTAATAAATAATAAAATATATATAGATCGGTCTGTTAGGTCTAATAGGCTTTTTTATAAGTCTGAGTCTGAGATATTTAAATAAATAGACTTTAAAATTGGTATGAATTTAGCTTTTTTATTAAATAGGTTATGTCAGATCATAAAAATAGATCAGACCGTCAGATCATAAGTAGACTATACATGTGTGTTTATGGTTATAAAATTTCTAATACATTATGGACTTTTTGTTATGTGGCTTCTTAATCTGATTTACACTTTATGGCCCAATATTTAGTCAAGTAATTTTTTTTTATTGTTTTTTCATGGGTTTCTGTGTAATTCTATTTGAGATATTTGGATATTAAACGTGAATACTTTTTTAGCGGAAATTTAAACTTGGATTTGATACGCGGGAGTTTAGTCCCTTTTGTTACCGTTGGTGATTATCTACTTATCTTTTCTCATAAATAAATATTTTTTTATTCATCTATTTTAAAAAGAAAGTATATTGTGACCAATTTAGTAATGAACGTTGTTGTTAGTATTTGAATATAAAACGACTTTTATGTTAAAGTACATTCGCATAAAATAAATTAAAGCAAAAAATTTAAGTGTGAAAAATCACAATTGAAATAAAAAATTATAAATTTTATTTCAAAGTTAAAATTAATTATAGAAACAATTAATTTTAATCAATTTTACTCAATAACAATTAAATACGTCAAATTAATTCTTCCAACACCTACTTGTTGTGCCTTACTCTCTCATGGGTCACTTCCAACACCTACTTGTTGTGCCTTACTTTTGCACATCTCATATCTAATAATCTAATCATAATTAATTGTATTACATCCTATTCTTTAACGTACTTTAAACCTAATTTCGGCTTAAAACAAATGTATTTAATTTCGCTAAATGAGGTCCTCTAGTATTGAGAGTTGATGTCCCCAATTCTCTCATGAAATTTTATCAATTAGACTGATCTACATTAGCTACTTGTTTGACTGTTTTATATACACAATTGTATTAAGTCATATAGTTAATAGTTTCGAATTATTTGTTTCTCGTAATCGAACTTTTGTGGATGAATTGAAGCATCTCTTGTATTATTTGTTAGTTGCTACAATACAAGAAATAATAATAATAAAAAGTTTAATTAAACTAATCAGTAGTATTATTGGAAACTAAAAGATAACAAAGTAAGGCAACATCTCATACTAATAACAAAATAATAAATTTTAAAATTTATATATTTAGTTGGATTATATTTATAAAAAAATGATTTTGAAATATTATCCGACTTGAGCAATATTCATAAAAGAATAACCAAGCACATGTAATAAAAAATTAATGATTTAAATATAATTTTAATCTATGTAATTATAATTTTTTATTTTGGTTTTGGTCATTGTAATCTTTGTTTTTGAATTAAGTTTTTGAAATACTTTTATCTTTAATTTTTTACTTTTATCTTTAATTTCTTATATTTATATAATTGATATTTACTTCATCTCAAATTAATAAATTATAAATTTGTTTGGAGAAAATTTTATAATATTTCAAATATGATATACAAAAAGTCATTTTTTTAAATTGAAGAACAATTAATTATATTTCTTTTCAACTGAGATTAAAATTATTTACTAGATTATTTTATAAAAATTAAAAATTATATTTATTTTCACATGAACTAAAATTTTATTGAAATTAAAATACATTTAAAAAAATTTTTACACTATGACTAAATATAAATTAATAAATAGTAATTACGATGGTGTGGATGTCTGTGTTGGTTGGTTTTGTACGATATTTGCCGCAGACATTGATACTAGAAAGCCATGAACACAGAATTAGTCTCACATACACCGACTCTAATACACATTCTAGATTAAATATATTAATATTTTTATTTATAAATAAAAATAGAGAAAATATTTGAATGATGTATTTATTCTGAACATTATTTTATATTAAAAAGAAATTGATATACACTTATACATCTATGCTACTATGTGAGAATTAAACATTTATATTAAATGTATAATAAATGTAATATGTTGATGATATAATAGGAAGATAAATAAAAAATATATATAAAAATCAAAAAGTGTGTTCGAATATAATAATTGTTTCATATTAGACTCATATGCGTGCATTATTGTATATTACATATTAATAGTCATACACTATATATGTACATTAAACAAACCATGTTAATGTGACACATACCTATTGTTTCTTGTTTTATATATATTTCTTAGAGTATATCCCTAGGGAATGCTTCACCCAAGCTGGTTTTGGAACTCTAAAAAATAAAAGTTTTACTTAATGAAAAAGACATCATACTCTATTATTATGAAAATTATAATCGATAAAATCTAATTTAAGATAAATATCTTCTCAATAATTATTATATTTAATTGATTTTAGTTATTATATTTGAAAAATATGCATTAATTTTAATAAATAATTTCTATTTTAGAATTTTTAACATAATTTTTCTAAAATAATTTTATAGATTTTAAAAGGTCGAGTACATTTTAAAATCGCCTAAAGCCTTCTAATGTGTTGAGGCCCTTTGACTAATACAAAAAATGCAACTTTGTTAACAAACAAATAAGAAGTGCAAGCTGTTAGCTACCTCCATTGGATAACAAATAAAGAAGAGGAGCTTATTGTAGAAGTATTGTCTCTCTCATCTAGAATGATGGGCCCTTTTGAAAAGGAGATGTTGGGTTTGAGTGATAGAAACGCAGCGATACGAAGTTATTAATAAGATATATTTAATATTTTATCTGTTTTAAAATAATAATTATTTAAAAAATTTACACGCATATTAAAAAATAGAGTAAATATATATTTTAATTTTTGAAATTTTTTGAGAGATTTAACTTAGATTTTTTAAAAAATAAAAATACTTTTTAATTTTTTTTAAAAATAAATTGAATTAAAGTAGTCTCTACGTGAATTAGAGTAAGAAAATTGAGTATACTTTTGTTGATGATTTGTCTAATAACCTGTCAACTTAATTATCTATATGTAATTTCTATAAGAAAATAACAATTAATTTCTTGATGGTAATTAAAAATTAATTAATTAAGTCTTTAACAAGGATTCTAACCTTGTTTGTTTAATCATTGTCAGAAATTTAATTGTTTATTTTTAATAATTGTCAAAGATTTAATTGTTCTTTTTTATAGAAATTACATGTAGGATAATCAAGTTGATGAATCATCAAGCAAATCAGCAAAACAAAATTTCAATTTTCTAATTGTCATTCACATAAAGACTAGTTTGAAACTCTCAAACTTATGAGAGATGAAAATGAATTTTTACTCTAAGAAATATATCGATCGAAAGAAATAAGATAATTATTTTATCAAATTATTTTTATTAAATATTGATAGATTTTTTACTATGATAAATATAAAATATAATTATTAATTTGAAATAGTATATATAGTAATAATTGAAAGTTAGAATTTAAAAAAAATTATTTTAAAAATTAAATTTGAAATAAACTTTTATTACCAAAACAACACTAATTTTAAAACAAAATGATTAATGATTAACTCACTTAAACACTCTTAATAAATATGGATATGTCGTTAAGTCTTAATTTAACTCATAAAATATAAAATATATGAATTAATTATAATAGTAAATTATTATATGCTTTTGGAACTTGATCTACTAAAATACACCAACTTATTTACTTGATTTGGATTATATAAGATTACAATTATTTTTTAAATAACTTCTTCATTTTTCTTCCGTGTGCTATATGTGAAAGTCTGAATCACTGACGAGTCACTAAATTTAAAAATCTAAAGGAAAAAAACTGAATAAATATAAAGAATGTATAATAATAATAATAATCATAATAATAATAATTGCTCAAATTTTTTTGCCAAGAGTCTAAATATAAAAAAAGTGTATTGGATTTTGTGTAATTTAAATTTGGGAACTGTAAAAACAATAATTTTCTATTCAAAAGTTATTTTTATTTTCTTTTTTGTTTTCTCAACAAGTATCCTTAGTGCAAGGAGACTTGTTAGCATAACTTTAATAATAATAATAATAAAATAAAAGTTAAACAAATTTTTTATTTTTATATGATTTCAAATTTTATTTTTAGTTAATTTAAAAAATGTATATTTAACATTTTTTAGTATCTATAAAATAATTTTTTTATTTTATACCTTACAATTATATTCTTATTTCACATTTTACGCAAATTATCTATTTTATTTAAAAATTGTTACACCCTCCACCATTTTCAATTGCGTTCTTCCGAAAAACTTAAGCTTTGAATTATTTAGAACACATATGTTTAAAAAAATTTAAAATTTCATTTCTTTTAGAATATTTTTGTATTTTAGAAAATTCAAATTTTAAGTTTTTTAAAATACATCTATATACTAAAAAATTTAAAATAAATTTTCTGGTATGCAATTTTTGAAATGATTTTGTTTTAAATTTTTTGTTTTACTTTCGAAAAGTGTTCAGGTTTTTTTTTATTTTTTTATTTGTTTTTTTCTAAAAATAGTTATATATTTCAAAAAACTTAGTTTTAAGTTTTTAAAAATAATTCTATCTTCTGAGAAACTTAAGTAGAGTATGATTATCTTCTAAAAATATTTTTATGGAGTATGATTATAATTTTGTGGGAGTATAAAGTAAATTTTTTTGCAATTTAGTCTATATTAAAATGAAACATGTTTAATGGTTCTTTAATTTTTAAATTTTTGACTAATTTTTTATAAGTATGTTAGAAAATTATTAAAATTTTCTATAATTTTGTTTTTAATTTATAATGCATTAAATATGATTTTTTTTAAAAATTATAAAGTCATTATTTAAAAAATGAAAATTAATTATTTTTTATAAGATTGTAAGTATATCTGATTGGAGAAACTTTTTACAAGATTGTAAATATATGTGCAAACAATCGTTCAAAATATAAGTTTCACATTCCACCAATAGAGACTTATGCTTGCAGGATACCTTGTTAGACCTCCTTAATCATTTTTACTTGAACCCTATAATAATATATGACTTTTCGGATTGAGACTTTATGACAGAATTAGGTCAACAATATAGAAATATTGTTTACTGTATAAAATAAGAAGAAGAAAAGTATGTTTATTTTTAATATAGACAGAATTGCTCTTGCGGTCCCTTAACTTAATTTTAGATAACACTTTAGTCATTTATCTTTTTGTTTCTTCATGATTTGGTCATTTATTTAATTTTATTACAAAAATTTGAAAATATAAAGAAATTTTTTTTGCATTATATTGAAGATGAAAACTAATTTTATGAGTTTTATTTAAAAATTTTGATGAATTTTTATAAAAAAAGGATAATATTGTTATTATTTTAAAACATAAAAGATCAAACTATTTACTTAAAATTAAATAAAAGATAAAATTGGGAAAAAAAAAGACAAATGACCGAAGTGTTATCTGAAATTAAGTTAAGGGATCGTATGAGTGATTATGTCTTTAATATATTAAGATGCTACACTATAATTAAAAAATAAATTACATATTTCAACTCAAATTTTAATTGTGTGAATTGTAATTTTCATTAAAGGTATATTATTAATTAAATCAAATAATTTAATGAGTCATATTTAACCAAAATTAATGAAATTGGTTTGGTATATTTTTTATTTATATTTTTATGTTTGATTCTAAATAGAACCAAACAAAATAGGCATATTTTTATTGATTTGAGTATGTTTTTACATTGTTTAAAATCAATACATGATATTGAGGTAGTAATGTCAATCACAAGAAAAGAGGATTTGACATGTGATTTTAGTTTTTAAAGTTAAAGTTTAAAGAATTTAACTCAAGATTAATCTTGGCTATGAAAATAGAAAATGGATAACATTCTTGGTTCGTGAAAAACACACAATTTAATTTATCTATTTAGTTTAATAATCAAAATACTAGAAAAATTAGAGATAGGAGAAGAGATATCACACATTGATATATCCTGGTTCACTCAATCTAGGTTACGTCCAGTCTTCACAACTGTGAGATTTTTCACTAAGTGTTTAAAACGGAGAACGTTCTTGGTTTTTACACCATTAGTCCAGATCAACCTTGATATTTTACAATCTTCACCTTTCAACCTAAAAATGATTTTTTTACAATCACCTTTGAGCCTTTAAAGGATTTTTACAAACACATTCAATCTAACATAAAATATAAACTTGAGTTACACATAATGTGTATGATAAAAGTGTTTGAGATCTTGAAACTTTTCAACACTTTTTTGAGATAAATGAAAGACAAACTTATTAAATAATTATCCAAAAATATAGTGAAGAGAGCTGGAGTTTGCTTGAAGAGTTTTTTTAACTTGTTACTTGAACAAGTGTTGGTAGATTTGTAAATTGAACTCTTGCCTTCATCTTCCAATTGATATTCAATTTATAGATGTTAAAAAGCTTTGAATATTCAATTTAAAATGAATATATTCGTTGGACACGCTTACCAACAATTAAACATGTGTTTATTGATTGTCTAGAATGTTCTTGACAAAATGGAGAACGTTCTTGCTTTTGAGTCTCATGAAAAACATGAATGAGTGAGTAAATGAGTTGTCACATGTCAGTTGACACTATTTTGAGTCAGGTTTATGCAGAACTTTCTGTAGAATATTGTAAGTACAATGCACTTGTGTCTTTGCTTACAACACATCCATTTGGAGATCAATCTTGAGGCTGTTTTTCTCCTTTGGACATTCAACTCGAGGTATGGATTTCACCATTGATTTGAGCAGTCTTGATACTCTTTAATATGTGGTTTATACTGTGAAAAATTATATGTTTTAATTTTGTCTTTAAAAGAGAATTAAAACCAGAATGTTTTTTTGTTAAAACAAAATCATTTTTCATTACTGTTTTATACAAGTGCTGAATTTTGACAGCTGTTATATGTCATTCCTTTGTCTTAGAAACATGATGTACTTTATGCAAAAATGTGCAGCAGCAACGTCCTTGTTGCCATGGCTGTACTTTATCATATCTCATCAATTAGGAGATTGATTTTAATGTTTTGTTTTGCCTTTATTGATCCTCTTTGATCGAATCTATCTAAAATAATTTTGTGTTGATTATTAAATTCCTCTATGATAAATATTGATATTTTGTAGTGTAGATAGATGTACTTTTATAGTCTACATTGATTATAAATTACAAAATAAATTTGCTCTTTATAAACTAAAACGTTCTTGGATTAAAGCTGTGAAAACGAATAACGTTCTTCGTTTCTGTTTTGAGTGATTGTTGGATTTTGACAATTCTGACAGTTGTTGTGTGCCGAGCTTTTTTGTTCTGTATGTGTGTTAGTGATGCAGTGACTTTAACATTTATGTCTAGTTTGTACTTGGTTACTTTTTAGTATGCATTGCTTTGCTTTTTGTTGATCTTATAGAAATAATATGTCCAAAATGATCTTGAGTATATAATTATGTTCCTTCGTAATGAATACGGGTGATTTGCAATGTAGATTGATGTCTTTTTGTAGCCCAAATCAATGTTGATTTGACTTTGTTCTTTATAAATAAGAATGTTCTTAGATTTTCAGAATGCTGTCAAGAATGTTCTTTGTTTTTTTTGTTTAATAACCAAAATATTCTTCGTTTCTCAAACTTGATCTTGCTTCTGATTTATAACATATTATATGATCATTGATTGTTGTATAAATGTATTTGATCATCTTCTTCATGAAAATGCTATCTTGAAGATGTAACAATAATTCTCTTGAATGATTGATATATGATACATTCCTTTTGAGTTTATTTCATTATTGATTGGATACTTATGCACTTTGATGAAGTGAATGATTTCTTGCTTATTCACTTATGTAATTCATGTTCCTTAAACAAAACTCAAGTGCAATAATTAGTAGACCACTATTCATAAAACTTAATCATTTATTTCATAAGGTTTGTTGTCATTAATACATACATCAAAAAAAATTTGCCTAGAGATTTGATCGAAACTATTATATTTTACTCATGTAACATCCTAAAATAAAAAATTTAAAAATAATTAGAATTTTAAAAATTAAAATAGTTTAACATAAATTATTATTATTATTATTATTATTATTATTATTATCAAATTCTCCCTTTTACTCTAATTTTGGTTCCTATTTATACTAAAAAATTAAGTTAAAGTTATTATTAGATGAAAAAGATGTCAAATTACAATATAACAACAAAACAATATGCAAAATGATGCATCTGTTATTAACATTGAAATGGTAAAAGTAAAAAAAGTTTGTCATGATACATGGAGAGAATCGATATTCAACTTTTTGGTCCTTTTCATTTGTTCTAGGGTGTATTTTAAATTTAACGCATATCGGTGATTTAAATTTAAAGCTTTAAACTTAACGTTATATGACAATAACAAATCAATATTAACCTAAGTTTTTATTTTCAAATCTCAATTTTTCTTTTTTTTAATAAAAATTTGATAAAAACACTATTTTTTATTTATGATTTTTAATTATGCATTTAAATATGTAGCGATTAATGATGAGTCAAAATTAATTAATTTTTTTTATTTACATTTTTATATATTTTTTTAAGAAAATTCAAACCATGAAAAGTCTTATTAAATCATATCTATCATAGTTCTATTTTATAAATTTTTTATTGACCGGATAAATTTGAAATACAACAGTCCATCTTGATAAAAAAAAAAATACTTATGAAAGATAAAATTATTAATATATGAAAAATTTAGGACATTTTTAAATAATAAATTAAACAATTTTTTTATTTTTTATTTATAGTACCAAAATCAAATTTAATTATAATTTAACAAGAATGATCCACATTTCTTTTAATTATAAATTTTATATATAATACAAAAATCAAATTTAATAATAGTTTTATTTATGTATATCTCTACTAATGTCATTAAAAATAGACAAATATAAATATTTTTATAAACATTATGTCAATTTTAAAGTCTTCTCTATATTAAACTCATACATTATTTATCAAAGAATTATTAAAAAAAATATTAAGTTACAGCAAAGCAATGACATATATTTAATAATAGTTGATTAGTTATCTTAGTTGAAGAAAGAAAAGGAAAACAAACTTGAACGGCAAAAACTAGTAGCATATCATATATCCCACAATTGGCTTTTACCCCACGTCACATCTACTCATGTCCACATCCTCACCCAAACTAATCCAATTTTTTCTCCATTTTTGGGTTTCTCTAGATTTTTATCAATTTTCTCAAATCCATTGTTTTGTTCCATTCATTCCTACTGGTCAAAATCCATCCACCATTCTCTTTCTCTTCAAATTCTAATTTAGACCGTATTTTTCTATTAAGATCAGACAATTTATAATTAAAACAAATTTTTGTTTTTATTTTTAAATCTAAACGGATTTTAGTTTTTTTTTATTCTAAATTTTGATATTTAATCTTGAATAACTGAATTTTAATCAAATAGACACGGATATGATCATTAGGTGTAATTCAAATCTCTTTGCACACCTTTTATTAAAATACCCCTTAATTAATTAAAGTATTAAACCATCTTTTCCACACCTTTCTAGACCCAACACAATCATTTAATACCCTTTTGCTTCACTTTTCAACATTATAGTTAAATATCTTCTCCCTCACCTACAATTCATATCACACATCTCAATTTTCTCCATATCAATATCCTTTCCCATCAAATTTCAATTTTTTCTTTTTTTTTTCTTTCAAAATATATCTTCCAATCAATCACATATTATCATATTACATATGCAACCATGAAATTTTTTAGTCCCTCCAATTCCTTCCTTAGGAATGTTGTGTGTCCATCCGACACCATATTCCTCAAAATCCACAAACCTTCTCATTTTCTCCAAAACAACATAATTCAACACACATAATTCAATATCTTCACCCTTTTCCCCTTTCCTTAATTTTCACAATATGGATCAAGAAAAAGAACAAAGTTTCAAAAACCCAAGAAACATAATCTTCAACAAATACGAAATGGGTAAAGTATTGGGTCAAGGAAACTTTGCAAAGGTTTACCATTGTAGAAACCTTTCAACAAATGAGAGTGTAGCAACCAAGGTGATAAAAAAAGAGAAGCTTAAAAAAGAGAGGCTAGTGAAGCAAATCAAGCGTGAAGTTTCGGTTATGCGTCTAGTTCATCACCCTCATGTTGTTGAACTCAAAGAAGTTATGGCAACAAAGAGAAAAATCTTTCTAGTAATGGAATATGTAAAAGGAGGTGAACTCTTCACCAAAGTAGAAAAAGGAAAATTGGAAGAAGATGTTGCTAGAAAGTACTTTCAACAGCTCATCAGTGCCGTTGATTTTTGTCATAGCCGCGGTGTCACACACCGCGATTTAAAACCAGAGAATTTACTTCTGGATGAAAACGAAGACTTAAAAGTATCTGATTTTGGACTCTCGGCGTTGCCAGAACAACGCCAAGAGGATGGAATGCTTTTAACTCCGTGTGGGACCCCTGCCTACGTGGCACCGGAGGTATTGAAGAAAAAAGGGTATGATGGATCTAAGGCTGATTTATGGTCTTGTGGAGTTATTCTCTATGCTTTGCTTTGTGGATATCTTCCTTTTCAAGGTGAGAATGTTATGAGGATTTATAGAAAGGCTTTTAGAGGTGAATATCAATTTCCTGAATGGATTTCTCCACAAGCTAAAACATTGATTTCAAATATTCTTATTGTTGATCCTAAAAAAAGGTATTCAACTTTTGATATTATGAATGATCCTTGGTTCCAAATTGGGTTTGTTAGACCCATTGCGTTTTCAACGAACGAATCGATTATCGAAGACAACGACACAAATGTTGATTTCAAGGAGGATTTGGATGTTCCGGAGTTGGTAATGACAAAACCATCTCGTCCTTTTTATAATGCTTTTGAGATAATTTCGTCGTTGTCACATGGTTTTGATCTTAGGAGTTTGTTTGAGACAAGAAAGAGGTTGCCATCGACATTCATATCAAAGTTCTCGGCTTCATCGGTTTTGATGAAGCTCGAGGAGATGGCGAAGATGTTGAATTTTAGGATAACAGGAAAGAAGGAGTTTGTAGTGAGAATGGAGGGAGCAACGGAGGGAAGAAAGGGGAAGGTGGCGATGATGGTGGAGGTGTTTGAGGTGGCGCCGGAGGTAGCAGTGGTTGAGTTTCTTAAATGTGGCGGAGACACAATGGAATATGTTAAGTTGTGTGAGGAACAAGTAAGACCTTCACTCAAAGATATTGTTTGGAGTTGGCAAGGTGAAAATAATAACGATAATATATCTTTGTAGTAGCAACCATTAGTATAATTCGAAAGAGTTATATTTTGATCGGATGATTCAAATTTTAAGTAAATATTTTAAAATATGTTTAAATTTGATTTATTGTATTTATAATATGAGTTATCTTATTAAAATTAGATGGTGTTTATTTACTATTGCAAAAGTGTAGGAGATATCTAATTTTAAGTTGGATCCTATGTTGCACTAACAAAAACAAGTTAAGTTGGTAACCGAAAATTGCACGTTCTCCCTACTTTCACATAGAATTTATCTTTCAAATTTGTAATAATTAAACATGCCTCAACAATCATATTATCTTTCATGTTAAATATCCATTTCTTACGATTTTTTTGAAAATGATTTTGAAAAAAAAAAAACTTTTAGAAGTTTTAATCCATTTTTTAAATATTTTTAAAAAAATGAGAGTTTGAAGAAAAACAAATCTCCAAATTGCTTCAAATGAAAAGCTAATTTAAATTGTTTAGCTTCTTGAAAAAAATCATTTTCTATGGATTTTTTTGAAGTGATTTTTATTATGATAGATAAATTAAAATTTTATTGTTTTTTTTTAAAAAAATCTCTAAAGTTTATTTTTTTAAATATCAAAATAACTTTTTGTATAGAAAAATAAATTTTTATAAATGTTTACATTGGTTCAATTATAAATTTATTTAAAAATTATAGACAAATTACTAATAAATAAAAAGAAAAAAATGGACATTTATTGATAGTGTAAAAGAAATTTATACTATCATTCAATCACAATCACGTATTTATCAAATCATCTAACTTTATAATGGTAAAACAAATAATTCTATTAGTTATTAATGTAAAAGAGTGTGTTAGAAATTATGTCTCATTTTTAAAAAAATTTAAATTTTTTTTTCATTTCATTCCCAAAAATTTATTTAGTGATTCTTTAACTTTATTAATAATTTATTACTTTTTGTCGCTATACGTTTGGTGTTGTTGGATATATTTAGAGATTTTTTGGGTGTATTATATTAGCAAATAGTATGATTTGGGTAAACGGGTGAAATAGGACTTTTGGTACATGACCTATTTACGATACTACAAGTTGAAAGTGGGTGAAAGAAAGGACATATGCTAAAAAATCACAAACAAACGAGTAAATTATAAGACAGCTAGCAAGAGTTGAATTTTGTGTGTCCTCATCATTGTTATTCATCATTTTACGATATTTTGGTTGTGCTCTTTTTGCATGTGTGGTCACATTCTACTAGTTTTAAACAACAAGGATTAAAAAAAATTAAAATATTGGTGATATTTTGCTATATATATATATTTATCTTGAAAAAGTGTATTAATTTTTAAAGAATATTATTAATAAAAAGAATGAGTTGTTAATATGAGATACTCAAACTATAAGGAATACAACTACATATGAGACACTATAATGGTTATGAGTTTTATATATGAAAACATCACGAAGTTAAGTCGGTGTTTGAGTAAACAAAGTTAGAAGTTACTAAAATAAGTTCTGTATTTTTATATTTGGCTGTCCTTTTCATTAAAGAGATTTTATTGTGATTTTCGCACTTGTCATTAATTGGAGTTATCGATGGTATGACAATTTATTTAAAGTACTAGGTTTAGATAATGTATAATTGAGATGACTCATTTATAAAAATTTATTATTTTTTATAAACAAAATTTATAAAATAAAAATATATTAAATAATATATTTTTATATTTAAATAAATGAAAATTACATTTTTCAATGAGATTCTCGTGAAAGCATTTGTTGGGAAACAATAAAATAGGTAAAGATGTGTTTTCTACCCATTTTATCCGTAGTGCCAATGGAAGATATTGAAAAGACATGCAAGAAAGAAAACAAAAACAAAAACAAAAAGGGGATTTAATAAGAAATAAAGAGAGATCAGATTTGTTGCATTGTGGGACCTATATAACTAAGAACATACCATCAGCTGACTCGGATCATACTCATTTTTGATTAATATGTCTCCAAATTATAATCCCTAATATATGGCATGGAGTGGTGGATCTTAACAACAATAGTACTCACACCAACATGTCAACTTGCCTATATATGCAATAATATTAGGCACATCCCAAAACTATATCATTAATACATCTTCAGCCCACCTAAATTTAAAATATATAACCTAATTAATTCATGAGTGAAGGATTATCAACAAATAATAGTAAACACCAATTATTTTAGGGTGATATAAATATTTTGGGACTCTATTTTAATATTAAAAATTAAAGGTTAGGACAATCTTATACAAGAAAGAAGATTAGGACATGACTTAGATGTATTAGATTTAAGATTGGAGAAATCTTAAAAGTATGTAAGCTTCATAATTTGTGAAGTTTTTTTTATGCGAGTTCTACAATCCTAAAAGTCATTGGTCTCTAGAGCCAGACACTCGAATAGAAACACCACTACAAATAGGAAGCAACCTAAAATTTCGAGTATTTGTCAAATTCAATGAAGTTGCCACCAAAATTTATTTAAAATTGGGAAAATATCGGGAAACCCTTAAACAAAAAGATATTTGAAACTAAATTTTGAGTTCGGAAGTCAAGTATGCGAAGAAAATATATTAGTATCCTATAACATCTATTAAAATACGATTACCTATAATTAACTGCACAAAATTAATGTTAACTTATATAAATTTATTTCTCATTTTTTTTAAATGTGAATATATTTTATTTACAATTAATCAAAAGATAAAAGTTTTTTTAAAATATAAAGGAAAAAATATTTTTTTTATTATTATAGTTTACAAGAGTGCAATATTGCTTTTACGTATTTCTCAATGTGATGGAGAAATCAAAGTTATGTAGTGTTTGAGTATAAAATGCGGATGCATTTATTTCTTTTAAAGAATACATTTTGTTGCAAAAATTTGAATTTGGTAAAAAAATTGTTGATTTGATAAAAGAAAAATACACCTACTCTAAAAAATTGATTTTGATGTGAATGTTGGGTTGTTTGTTTGAATTTAGTTGAAAATGTTTAAGATCACAAAGTTGTTACAACTCATGCATTTTAAACTAGTACTCATCTTTGTCATATCTTGATCAATCCGATTTCATTGAAAGATTATTATAATTTTGGAGATTAATCGTCAAGTTGTCACAACTTAGATGTTATAAATATTTAAGATTAATAAGATGTTTCGTCTCAATCAATTTCAATATTTATTGTTTATTTTTGTTCTGTTTTTTAAGAGAAATTAGAAAGATAAACTTCTAAAATTAAGAAATAGTAAAATAGAATTGAACTTAAAAAATAATTTTTAGTTAGAGAATAATGATAAAAAAAAACTAGTTGACGTGTTAAATAGAGAAAAAAAATTGGACTAAATAGTTAAATAAAAAAATATTTGAAATTGAAGCCTAAACTTTTTTTTAAATATATATATATATATATATAATCTTAGGCAAAAAAAAAAAAGGGGAGGAGGAGTCGTGAGGCTGCTACGGGAAAGAAAGGAAAAAGAAAGAGAAGAAGAAAAGAAAATGATTGGTTGCACAGCAGTGGGCGACGACGACTGTCCATCGTTGTTCTGACGAAAGCAACGACTTAAGTCAAATTTTCCTCTTTTTTGTTTGTCTTGCATTTTGTTTGTTTTCTTTTTGATTTATTGTTAATTTTTCCTGTTAAATATTTTTTTTCTTATTCATTTGTTTAGGTTAACAGTTTCTAACGATAAAGATTGAAGAAGAAAAAAAAGAATTATAAGCATAACAACACAGGGTTTGAAGACCATGAACATAATTTTTTTTTTATTTGCATGTATATTTTATGTAATAACAAAAATAAATTATATATATAAAATATTAATATTAAAGAAATTTAGAATACTTTATTTGTATCTTTTAATTTTTTCTTTTGTTTCTCTTTTACTTCTCACCTTTATTTGTTGTTTCTCTTTTACTTCTCACACTCTCTATTTTTTTTGTCTCTAGTGAAAGAAAAAAAACTCTCTTCCTTTTCTTTTCTGTTGATTTTTATTTTCAATTTATAAATTTAAATGATAAATCTACGTGTCAATGAAATTAATTTGAGTTTTGGATTTTTGTTGTTTTGTAGCAAAAATTAAACATCTCATATAATTAGAGAATGAGGTGGTTCATCTTCTTTATTGAGTGCACAAGTAGTAAAAATAATAACATTTTTAGGCTAAAAATAAAACAAATAAAAAATAAATAAATAACTACGGGAGGGTGAAGTAAAAATGTCAATTATAAGAAAGGGGGGATTGAAAAGTTTAACTCAAAATTGATCTTGGTTATAGACGAAGAACGTTCTTCGTTAGTCAAAAACAACAATATCAATATAAAAACCGAATGTAAAACAAACAATAAATAAAGATAGAGAGATCACACAAGCATATATCCTAGTTCACCCAACACGGGTTACATCCAGTCCTCACAAAAGTGAGATTTTCCACTAAGTGTTCAAAGCAAGAATGTTCTTGGTTTTCACAGATCAGTCTTGATCTATTATACAGTTTATACCTTTCTACCTAGATAGGATTTCTACAGGTAACCTAACACTATTTCAGAAATGATTTTACAATTTACCTTTTAAATCATAAAATGATTTTTACACATTACTTAAGCTATGTTAACAATATATCCTTGAGTTACAAAGTAATGATTTGAAAATGTTATAATCTAGGTATTGCTTAACTTTTTTTTTTTTTGAGAAATAGATCATGTATTTTAGAACTCAGATATCACAGATTTGAAAAACAGTCAAAGAATGGAACTCCAACTTTCAAATGATTTTGACAAGCTCGAGTAGGATTGAATGATTGATGTTTTGCTTGACACTTTTGGTTGTCTTTTGTTTTTCATTGTGAGGCTTTATTTATAGGCTTCAAGAGAGCATATGACAACTCATTTAACCGTTGGAAGTAGGCCATCTGTCATGAGTAAGTGAATGGATAAGATCAACCATAAAATATGATTGTTCTTGAGATCCAAGAATGATCTTCGAATTGGTTTAAGATGAACTGACTTGTACTTGTGATCTTGCCAGTTGTCTGAAATGATTACTTGCTTTAAGTCACGTGTGCAGGTCTGTCCGATGGTACGAACAAAAAAGTCCTTTACAACCTATTAAGTGTACCTGCTTTTGCTTGACTTGGAGAATGATCTTGCTTTATTCATTTTATGAAGCAAGTTTTTGAGCCTTCGAATTCTGGAATGATTCTTGCTTAGATTATTCCTTGTTTACTCTTGATGAAGATATGGAATGAATAAAGCTTCACGCATCTAATCTTTTTCATTGAAATTTGATCATTCTTGTTTATGGAAAATGTGGAGAATGTTCTTCGTTTTCCATAAATCTATCAAGAACATTCTTCGTTTTGGTGATTTTGCTTTCTTGATTTTAATAAGATCTGTTTTGTAATACTTGGTACCTATCTTGTTTTGATACACTTAAAAAGACATCTTAAATACCCAAACACTTAAAATCATAATTAGAAGTTTTAATTAACCTTTTGTTTAATTATCATCTAAAGATTAATTTGAGATTTTGTCTCAACAATCTTCCCATTTTTTATGATGACAAAATATGTTAATTCAAATTTTAAGTTTGATTATAATAATAATTCAAAGAGCTTTTTAGTAGAAGCTCCACCTCAATATGTACTAATCATTTGAACCAAATAATAATTTTTCATTGATATAGCATAAGGATCTTGATCATTACAAGGTGGTTCAAATTAAAAAAAAAATTCATAAGTAGTCATACAAAAAATAGCTTCAGATCATACTTAAAATCTACACAATTTCTCCCCCTTTGTCATGGCAAAAAAGAATAGGATAGTGATGCTAAAGTTAAATTAGAAAGACAAAGAAGGTAAAGATCCTTTAAACGATGGAGACGAGGATGGCTGAGGTATGTCTGGAAATATTGGAGGAGAATTAGTCATGAGAGGTTCCAGTTCGAGCTTGGGAGCAAGCTGAGTAGTCATCCATTCACACAAGATTACTTGCTCCTTGTCCTGATGAGCTTGCCTAGCTATGATTGTTTGAAGGGCGACAAAAATTATGGGAATTTCCTTATATGTTCTTGATGTTTCCCTTTCCATTTTGGTCCTTTTAATGGGATGTTGTTGATCTTTAGTAGGAGTATTTTGGAATGGATCAACAGTGGTACAAAAAATGGATAGAGTGGCAAATGAAATATTGATGTGAGGAATAAAGTTTGGAGTGGAATGATGGGGCATAGACGGGACATCTATGTCCGAATCTGGAAAAACCAAATATTGGCTTATTCAAAAGATAGATGAAGTTGTGGTTTTTTGTGGTGACAAAAAAGATGGTGACATTTGGGAATTGGGTTGAACAAGAAGTGGAGGGCAGAGACTGCCTTGAGAAATACGATTTGTAAAGGTTGGAGTTGTAGAAACTGTAGGGGTAACGTGATTATGGTCAATATTGAAAGGTTGTGGAATAGTGACATTTGGGGAACGTTCCTTTCTAGGTTGGTGAGGGGAAGAACATTCTTGAGTTGAGGATTACTCAATATTGACAGCAGAGCTACGTGCAGTCCTTTTCCTCTTAGTCGTAGAAGGAATGAAAGTATATTTTGGTGAGGGTGGGATGGTGGGAAGTTGTTTCATATAAGATATGTTTTTCGATGAGAATATAGAAATCTTTATGTTGGAGGTTTCAGTCAACAAGGGAATTTACAATTCCTAAATTTTTTTGAGAAAACCATACCATATGGAACAATATTTATCTTATTATCCTTGTGGATTGCAGCAATCATGTGCTGGATTATCAGGTAGGGAAGATTCAGCTTCTTGCAATGAATAAGATGATAAATGACTAGGGCATCATTATCAGAGACATATTCATGGCTACCTCTGTGGGGTAAAATGGGGTGTTGCTTATACTGTTGAAAATTTTGGGAAGGGATTTTAGATCAGCTGAGAGAAATTTGGTATACCCATCAATAAATAGTTCTTGAAGCACTTCTTCTTTAGTAATGTTCAAGGTTGTATACCAGTCTTTCAAAAAATTGTTAGTCCTTCATATGGTAGATAAAGAATCTCAACCATAATTAAAGGGTCTAGACGTATTTCAATACCTTTTAGAGTGGAGATAGTAAGGGATTTATTTGCAAATGCTTTAGCTTTGCAGTAAAATGCTCGAATGACCTCAGGGTAATAAAAATCAGATATTTTGAGGAAATCAGTCCATCCAAGTGCATCAGTGTGATGCTGAATGGAGATGCCTTCCACTTGAAGATTGTCAAAAATAAAAACTCGACTAATGTCGCTAGGTCGTTGAGCCCACTTCTCAATAGAGATTTTTTGAATCTTTAAAGGAATCAAGGGTGGAATAAGGATTTTGGAAGAAGGAGGTTTGGTTGAGAATTTAGTGGTTGCTGCTTTGGAAGTTTTTATTGTGTTTGGGTTTGGAGTTTGGAGAAGAGAACGTTCTTGAGTTGGTAGTTTGGACAAAGAATGTTCCTGAGTTTTCTTTTGTAATTTTTTAGGATTTTTGAGTTTAGTGGAGGCTAAAATCTGATAGAATGTTGAAGATGAGTTGGTTTTAGGAATTGTTGGTTTAGATTTAGAAGGTTTGGTTTTGGATGGAAGTACTTTGGGATTTTGAATGAGGTTTTGGGAATTTTGAATGTGATTTGGGAAGTGTTGTTGGTGGTGGGGGTTCAGAATAATCATCAAAAAGCGTATAAATTGTTGTGTCTATATTTTTTTTATCTTGGAGGTACTAATACCGGCTAGAATACGCATTGTTCTTCGTTTGGAAGATGACATGCTGGAACTAGGGTTGAGGGACTTTCGAAGATGAGGCGGGCATTGGCTGTTGGAAGGAAGAGAACATTGATATAATGGAGGGAGCATGATGGAGAGAGGAGCAAGTGAAATGGGTTAAGGACATGATTTTGGAGATGAAGACATGTAATTCGAGAATGTTCTTTCTGAGGATGAGTATGGAGGTGTTGGTCTAGGTCGAGGTGATGATGAACGAGCTAGAGATGATGATGGAGATGACGATGGTGTTGGTGATTTGTTGTTCTTGTGTCCTGTTGTTTTGGTACGAGCCATTTTTTTTAAAAAAAAAAATGAGAGTTTGAGGAAGAAAGAGATAAAGAGAGAAAATTTTTTCAGAAAAAGGTTGAAGTTGTTGTTTGGTGGAGAATGATAACATTTTTTATTTTTTGCAATTGGTGTGTGAGTTGAGGTAGTGCCACGCCTGTGATTAGATGTATTGGGAAGGGATAATGTGAAATAATGTGGCAGGACAAGCATGGGTAGCTATTACCTTTTGTAAAGTAGCAACGTTTCAGTTGAAAAGCTGATTTTAAAAAAAAAATCATGATGAGAAAATGAAGATCATTCTTGAGCAAACAGGCTCAAAACGGAGAACGTTCTCCGTTATGATTAGAATATTCTGGTTTCAATTTTAACGGATCTTGAGCAGGATTTTTGATGATTTTTAAGCGTTCTTTGATGAAATTAAAGCTTTCTTCAACAAGAGGTTTTGTAAAAATATCAGATAACTGATTCTTTTTATCAATAAAGATTAATTCAATTTCATTTTTGTTCACATGATCCTTAATGAAATGATGTTTAGATCTTGAATGCTGAATAGGATTCTTAGATAAATTAATCGCACTAGTGTTATCACAGTATATTGGAATATGAGAATCTCTTATTGAAAAATCTTCAAGTTGATTTTTGATCCATAAGATTTGAGAGCAACAATCTGCTGCTGAGACATACTCAACTTCAGTGGTAGATAGGGCAATTGTGTTCTGCTTTCTACATGAACAACTTATCAAGGCTTCTCCTAGGAACTGACATGCACCACTTGTGCTCTTTCTTTCAATCTTATCATCGGCATCACAATAAGTTACAAAATCAAAATGAGAACCTTTGCTATACCAAAAGCCAATATCAGTAGTGCCAACAAGATAGCAAAAAATTCTTTTCACGACAGTTAAGTGAGATTCTTTTGGTGAAGATTGGAACCTAACACATAATCCTACTATGAAAACAATGTCAAGTCTACTTGCAGTTAAATAAAATAATGAGTCAATCATAACCTTATATTCTTTTTCAGAGTTTGATTGTCCATTTTCATCTTTATCTAAATAGGATGGTGGATGCATGGGAGTAGTCATAATCTTGGCTTCACCCAGTTTGTATTTTTCTAAAAGATCCTTGATATATTTTTCTTGACATATGAAAATTCCATTTTTATATTGTTTAACTTGTAAGCCAAGAAAATATCTCAATTCTTCAATCATGCTCATTTCAAATTCACTTTGCATGAGATTTGAAAAATCCTCACACATTTTTTCATTTGTTGATCAAAAAATGATATCATAAACATACACTTGTACAATGAGTAGATCATTTTTATTTGCTTTCTTAAAAAGTCTTGTGTCAATATTTCCACGGGAAAATTCATTTTTGATCAAAAACAAACTTAATCTTTCATACTAAGCTCTAGGAGGTTGCTTTAAACCATACAAGACTTTGGTGAGTTTTAAAACATGATTCGGTTTCTTTTGATCTTCAAAACCTGGAGGTTGACAAACATAAACTTGTGCATTTAAAAATCCATTTATAAATGCACTCTTAACACCCATTTAAAAAAGTTTGATATTTTTATATGATGCATATGCAAGAAGGATTCGTATGACTTCTAACCTTGCAAATGGAGCAAAGATTTCATCATAGTCTATTCCTTTTTGTTTATTATACCCTTGAGCAACTAATCTTGCTTTGTTTCTTACAACTTTTCCTTCTTCATCTAGCTTGTTTTAGAAAACCCATCGTGTTTCAGTAGTTGTTTGATCTAGTGGATCTGGAACAAGGGTCCAGACTTCATTCTTTTCAAATTGAAGAAGTTCTTCTTTCATTGCATCAATCCAAGATTAATCAACTATAGCCGGTTTGATGGATTTGGGTTCCATTTGGGATATCATTGCCATGTTGTTGTTTTCATCATTTTTAAATGACATTCTTGTTCTAATGCTATCAGTTGTATCTCCAATGATTTGGTTTTGAGGATGATCATATATTAGTTTCCAACTTCTAGGAGGAGTTTGAAATAGAGATTGTTTATCAAACTCGTTTTCATGGGGAAGAATCTGTTGTGTTTTCCCATATTATTCTTCCTCTTCATCGTCTTTCTTTATTAAATCAAAATCATCAAACTCTTCAAATATGTTCATACTTATTTCAATAGTTTTGTTTTTCAAATTAAAAATACGATACCCCTTAGATTGTGTTGAATATCCTAAAAATATAGCCTTGTCTGATTTTGCATCAAACTTTCTCAAGTTATCTTTGTTGTTTAAGATGTAGCAATAACAACCAAATATGTGAAAATATGAAATGTTTGATTTCCTATTTTTCCAAATCTCATATGGTGTTTTGTTTATGATTTTTCTAATTGAAACACAATTCAAAATACATATATTCATCAATGTGGCGTTGTTAGAGTTGTTTGAAATATTATATATGTTAAAATAAACCCACATTACTTGGAATTGTAAACAAAGTGAGAGCTTAAAACTATACATATGACTCTAGTTCTTCATTACAAATTGCACATGTTAAAAACACTTTAAGTTTGTATTTGATTTTTTTGTTTTCTCTTGTGTTCTTGTATTAGAGTGTTGTGATATATAGTTCAAATATTTGTTTTAAAAAGTATGGGTGTATTTGGGTTATAGAAATTATGAGAGAAGTCTATGTGAAAACAAGTGTTATTCTCTTTATGTCATTACCCAACGATTGTGATCTTTTATTTGACTTTGGAGTTTCTACGTTATATTCTTGTGTTTTGATTACTATTTAAATTTTTTTATTTTTTTATTTTTTTTTTCTATATATCCATATATGATTATATGGTTAAAATTTAATTCTCTCACTGTTAAATTTAAAAATCCCTCTCTCTTGATAAATCTTAAATATATTATAACAAATTTGAGAAGTAATTGGTAATAGACATTTTTTATAGAATGAATGAATGGAAAAAGACTAAAAATGTAATAGGTTATATATTAAATTTTAATGTTACAAGTTTAAGGCATTGCACAAAATAGTAACTCTTTTTTAAAAGGCATGTAGTACTCATCTTGCGGGTTTAATTATAACTTTTAATTTATAATATAGTACAAATAGATACATAAAAGAAAATAAAAATAATGTACTAAAATAATTTCACATTATCATCCTATCATAACTATGACATCTCATAGTTAAATAATATGACAGAGTAAATAGCCATAATTGGACGACAATATAAAATTACACTTTACATAAAAATAGTATAAATAGTATAAGACACTCAAATTGAAAAAAAGAAAAAAAAAACAAACTATATATATAGAGAGATGATAAAAGAAAAAAAAAACTGTAATTTATCAGCTTCATGTTGAACTCCCTTCAAATTCTAATTAAAAAAAAAAAAAATACCCTACAGGAATATATATATTATATCATATTTTTAAAAATTAAATAGAGTCTTCTTGCATTGGGAGAATAGGAAGGTGCCCTTTCTCTTGTAGACTCTTAACTGTGTCATATAGACATTGCTTCACATTAGTGAATTCTAATCCCAAGTCTTTAAGCTTTTGATTTGAAAATATGTATGGTTTCACTCTTGGATTCTTTTCATCTGAACATCTGCAAATATTAAAAAAAGAAATATGTTTAGCTCCCATCTTGAAATGAAAGACATTTTAATTTCTCAAATTGCTTATTGAAAAAAATTATATCATTTCCCAAATCCAAATTATTTTATTGGAAGAGACACCTACCTAAGGCACCCACAAATTAATTTATTTGATTATTTATTTTGTTGTGGGTGAGAATTGTGCAACTCTTTTTTTTTTTTTTTTTTTTTTT
>JBBPBS010000529.1:1077226-1109947 GCA_037974835.1 Cicer judaicum | reverse complement strand
ATAAATATTTAATCCGTATTTTTTTTAATATTTATTAGTGACATTTATGTGTCATGTATTTTTTTATGTATCAATAGCACATATTTGTCTCGCGTTTGTTTTTATATTTATTATTAATAAATATTTATCTTGTATTTTTTATATTTTTCAATGATAAATATTTAATTTCATGTTTATCTATTGATAAATATATATCCCTATATTTTATATTTAAAATTTAGTTGTACATCTTTAAAGTTGTAAATATAATTAGACTAAAATACTCTTATTTTTTTCAATCAATATGTTAGAAAAATATTATTTTAAAAATTGTACCATAATGGTTGAATCGACAACTTTACAAAAATGCCTAAAAAATAATGATGTGGCCAAAATATAAAAATGGGCAAAGTTAGTATTTCCATTATATATATATATATATAAAAAATGTATGTATTACATTTCTCAATTAAGAGTATACCTCATAGACTTTTTCAACTTTCAAATTATATAGTAAGACTATTTATTTTTCTCCATTTTGCTGACACATTGGTCAAGTAGAATATGTCAATAATTTCTTAAGATGTTTTCTTTTGATCTCATTGTGGATTTACCAAAAGAAAAGAGAAAGTAGAAGTGGGAAAGGAATTGTGGTATATTGATTCTATTCTCTCAAGTCTCAAGTGGATGATGGGTTGGTGAGTAAAAGACAAAGAAAGTCAAGTTTATAAGTACCACAAGGAAAGCCCAAAATCAACATTTACAACTACTCTTTGAAGACTCCAATCCAAGGAAATGACACCTTTCTTTCATTCTTTTTAAAAAGTCCAAATTTAAAATTTTACTAAATAAAGCAAACACCGACAAAGGCAGCAATTTCAATAGCAATACCGTTGCACACATTAATGTGAAGAGACCCACTAGCAAACTACTAGAAATAGACTTTCCTCAAAATAACATTTTATAATAAACACTAATAAACTATAACTATATAACATATAGAATATATGTGTAAAAGCGGTTGAGATGGGTTGCCGCTTATAACTTCAATTTTTTCAGAGATACTAAAATTTGTTTTATTTAATTAAAGTTATATTTAAATAAAAATTAACAATTGTCTAAAAGATTTGAGTTGTATAACATTTTGTATTTGAGAATATTTTTCAATTTTTTTTAATATTAAGGGTTAGATTATTTTTAGTAGAAACTCAAGCACTTTTAGTAGATATTCGGTTGTGTTGGTAAATTGAGTACTAAAAAGTTGTGTTGTGCTCACTCGTTTTATGTGATTCAACAGGTTGCAATGAGTTCTCCTCAATTTCTCACTATGCAAATTTGCTTGAGATCTTTAGGAATTTCATGCAAATACACTAGTTGATCATTATCCACCACATCTTTTGGAAAGGGAATGCTTGTAAATATATTTTAGCAAAGATAAGAGCAAATATCTTGGATTCTCTTACCATGATTATGATCTTCAGATGTTGATGATGAAATTTTATTTGAAGTATTAGAAGTCATTAAATATGTTAAAGGAATTACAATTAAACAATATACTATTGAGTTACTTGAAGACATTTAGTTGTTTTTCTAAATGTATGTATAACGGTTTCACTTATTTCTGTAATGCAATTGATTTAATTGTCCAACATGTTTTGTTTTAAAATTTAAATAATACAAACCATTTATTTATACTAAAAAGTGATTTTTTTTAATAAAAAAGTCGATGTTTTTTTTGTCAGTATATGATATTGTAAATATCACTAGAAACTCGAGTGATTTTAAATCTAATAATATTATTTTTTTTTAGTTGAACAGGAAATAAAAAAAAAAATTATGATATATCATCTAGGTTTAGCACAATTTGTTTTTGTGGGGTTTGTATTAATATTGTATATTAATATCAGGGGTACCAAGAGCAAAACATATATAAAATATATGATTTAACATGATGAAATAATTTACATGCAATGAAATTAAATTAAAAAGTATGTAATTTAAAACATGAATTTATATTTGTAAAAAAAATGAATTTACATAATCAATATAATACATTTAATTATTTATCATTTAAATGTTTATTTATATGTGTATGGTAAATAATTAAATTGTAAGACCTTAGGTATATTATTAATGCATAATATTACAAAATATTTATAAAAAAAAATATAAAATTATATATTTATCTGCAGATCTTATTCTAATTATTTATTTTATAATTGTATAATGTGAATTACTCATTTAAGAGAATTCCATCTCATCTCTATTGCTTTCTTTTAAGCAAAATTTCAAATTAGTATACTATTTGGAATTCATGAATATTATGCTTTTCATACAAATGTTAGTAGGATGTTTGTTAATGCCTCTTTTTCTGCTTTTGAAAACATCATGCTCTTGATAAGAGATGTCCTGAATTATGAATGAAGGTGCCAATACAAGAAGGGGAAGTTGAATTGTGTTTGTTAAAGTTGACAACTTTCTGCTAATTTGATGAATGTTGGTTGATTTTTATGAATTATTTGGATAAGAAGCAATCGAATTCAGAAACAACAAACTATGAAAGTATAAATAATTTGACACATATACTTATCTTGGTTCATCATTAACTTGACTACATACAATCTCCTCATTCAAAAGACTTTAATCCACTAATTCAAATACCTTGAATTAGAAAACACCTGACCCTCCAAGCCAGTCTTCCCAAACAATCTGACAACCGCAAACTTTTGAGGAACTAACCACTTTGACCTTACAAGCCAAGTTTTCTCATAACAACCTGACAATTCAGATTAAAGAAGGAATTAACCACCTTGACCCTACAAACCAAGTCTTCTCCTAACAATCTGAAACTCCCAGATTGAAGAAGAAATTAAACTTCTATCAAGTTGGATACAAAAGATTGGAATTGGAGTAGTTGTTCTAACAAAGTTGATAATAATAATAATAATAATAATAATAATAATAATAATAATAATAATAATAACTCTCATCCTCTAAGAAAAGAACACTTATAAAATATTTCTAACATGAACAATTGTTTATCTCTTTTAAATTTGAATTTTTGTACTTTTTTTATTACTTTTGGATACTTTTCTCCTTTAACTTTGGTGGCAACAAGATGTGTTGAGAATCTCAGATTAAAATGTTTTAGTATGTATTCCTCACTTTACCGGCGATTTTGTAAAATTATGTATGTTTCAATTCAAATTCTAAAACTATAAAAAAAAAATGGTCAAAAGAAGGCTAAATCAACATTGTGAGTCTTAAGAAAAAAATAAGATATTAAAAAATTAAGTGGTGATAATTAGAAAGAAAAAAAGTTTAGTAATAAATAAAAAACACATGATGAAGTGATGTGAGTGGTGTTGTAATCACAACCATATCTAATTTAATTTAAAAATTCTTTTCACTTCCACGTAAAACATGATTATATATACGATAGCAATTTTCAACGATACTTTTTTTTAAATAACATTTTCGTTTTCAGAATATTTAAAGTTTGGTGAGTTACATTTTTCCACATTTCCATTATTACCCATATCGACAAAACAACCAACACACCAAGAACCATATGACAAAACAACCAACCCACCAAGATTGGTATCATTAAATTCTAAGTATAATTAGTGTTGAAATAGGTGCTGTGATGTGCCTACTCAAACTTTTTGTCTTTTTCATATATGCACATTCTTTTTTGGATATAAAATTTTATTAAATTACTGAAATTATGAAATTTGATAGTAATATTAATATTTCTTTGTGATTGATACTCATTCAGTCATAAACTAATTGTATTACTTGATTGTTCTATATATACTGAGAAAAATATATAAATGAAAGTGAGAATAATATTTTATCGAATTATCCTTTTTATATATTAATGTATTATTAATATCATAAATGTATAATAAAAGATATTGTGATTAAGTAGTATTAATTAGAAAATACAATTAAAAATAGATTAAATAGCAATCGCTGTCTATTAACTTAATTTCATTTTAATCTTTTATATTTTTTTATTTGATTATTTATTTTAATGTTATGAGATAATTTGATATTTTATGTTTTAAAATATCAAAAATATTATCTTTTTTTATTACAAAAATTCAAAAAAATATAAAATTCAAAGGATAATATTGTTGACATTTTAAAACATAAAAGATCAAATTATCATTTAAAATTAAAATAAAAAACCAAATTAAAAGAAAAAAAATAAAAAACTAAAACGTTAATTGAAATTAAATTGAGAGACTGCCGATGCTATATATCTTTAAAAATAAGTGCATTGAAAATTGAAATGGTCAATTATTTTTAGAAAATTAAGTCCATTATGTTAGAACGGATGAAAAATTGTTTTTACAATTTTACTATATTTCAAGATAGATAAATAATTAATGTTTTCATTGTATTGGTGGTGGTAGAAAAAAAATATAAATTAATTAGAAGTATATTATTATAAAAATAACTAATGCAATTAAAAATTCAAAGAAAATGTTATAAAAAGGGACAAAAAATTTCTCAAAAATATCTTATATTTAGAGACGAAAATAGTACTAAATAAATACTGAATTTATTGTCAATTTTATATATAGATACTTTTAAAATACTCTTTATACATAAATGTATTCAACTTGTATTTTATTTTTTTACAAGATAAAAATTATTCATAATTATAAAAGGTATATTTGAAAAAAAAAATACATGCATTTCATAATTTGAAATAATATTTACAAAAATATTTGTTCTCAAATTATGCTTATAACAAAGTGTAGCATAGTGAAGTTGGGGTGTGAGTTTGATAGACATCCGATTTGTTCTCACAGCCTAGTAAAATTGGCTATGTGAGTGGAACATATAAATCATGTAACAAGAAAGTCATTCGATTTCACAAGTGAAATTATGGTCCAACAATTGATATCTATCCGATCATTTATATGGTCTATTTAATCTATGAAAACATATTTTGTTTTTATTTAATAAAATATATGTTTTAATTTACTAGTAAAAAGTTGTGAGATTTTTTTAAAAAATTATTGTAACAAAGAAAAGGTGAAATATTAGTTAAGAATGATATCTTTTTTGAAAATAATAAAAATAATTCTTTTGTTATTTTCATTATTTTATAAATATAAACTATCATATATTTTAAGAATCTCTTATCTTTTTATTAACAAATAAAATTAATGAAAATAATAAAAAAAATTAAAAATATTTTCATAAAACAAATACATTATCCATCCAAACAATCCATGATGCATACACTCTACGAAATAATTTGCAATGGTTTGGAATTTGGTTGCAATCCATCTATTTCATAATATGGATGGATAACGATCCATTCAAAAGGTTTTCGTGTATTGTATGACACAAATCCTACTACAAAATTCAAGCCATTTTGGCTTTTTGCTTTCCAAGATCATTAGCCTCATTTTTTGTTTTGTTTTATGTGTGCGAACCACTCTTCATTCTTTTGGTTTTAGGTTTCCCATCAATGTCTTGCCTAATTGTTCTAGGTGGATCATTCAAGCATCCACTTATTAACATTTAGAGAAATTGGCATAAATTCTACCCTACTAGAAGTGGTAAAGATAGATTTGCATTTGGATGGAAATGGATGGACTGAAACAATTCATTAAAATCCACTAAAATTAGTCACACACATATTCAATTCAATCTGTTCACTAAACATAAAACACAACATTCAATTAATCAATTATCAAGTTTTTTATTTGTTTATTTTATGAATAAAATTTAGGGTGAGGGGATCATACCCTATACTCTTAAGATTGGAAAAACCCTAAGGTTTAAGAACACTTATAAAAAAAATTTACATTTGTTTCTCTCTATTATTATATTTTATTAGATAAATATTCATACAATCCGTCTAATATTTTTTTGGCTTAACTGCAATTTTCGTCCCTTCATTTTATTTATCATCCGTTTTGGTCCGCAAACAGAATTTTAGTCTAAAATTTGATGACCATAGATCTCATATACAATTGTGTGACTTAAATAAGCTTAAAAAATTGATACTTCATCAAATTTTTGACCAAAATTCTATTTAGAGATCAAAATTGTAGAGAAATAAAATGGGGAACTATATTTGTGATTCACTTAAAATAGAGGGACCAAAATTACAATTAAATTTATCTTTTTTACACTACGCCAAAAATGACATTTTATAGCGCGTCTTTTATAGCGCTTATTAAATACAAGCGCTGTTGTATAATATTTTAAAAATAACGGAGGATACAACAGCGCTTTTTTGACAAGCGCTGTAAAAGACTTGCGCTTTCACATAATTAAAGGACCTATTAGAGAGCTTTTTAGAAAAACATCGTAAAAGGCTTTTCAAAAAAAAAATAAAGAGGTCTTTTACAGCGCTTTTGGACAAGCGTTGTAAAAAGCCTGTAAAAAAACGCCGTAATAGGCTTTAAAAAAATAAAATAAGGAGGTCATTTACAACGCTCTTTAAAAAAGCGTTGTAATAGACTTTTAAAAAATAAAATAAGGAGGTCTTTTACTGCGCTCTTTAAAAAAATGCTATAATAGGCTTTTAAAAAATAAAATAAAGAGATTTTTTACAATGCTCTTTAAAAAAGCGCTGTAATAGGCTTTTAAAAAATAATATAAGGAGATCTTTTACAGCGCTTTTTAAAAAATAAAATAAAAATGTCTTTTACGGCGCTATTTAAAAAAGTGTTGTAATAGGATTTTATATATAACATTAAATTGCTTCAGAATCCTTTTTATTACATAAACTTCACTACGCTTTAGTGTACTTCTCCTCTTAATTATATACCTAAAATACCTAAAAAATTATTTCTAAAATAATTTTATTTATTTTTATAAAAGCTATATTTTACAAAAATTGTATATTCTTAAAATATTTAAAAAAAAATGTTTTTTTTTTATTATTTTAAAATAAATAAATAATTATTAATTAGATCATAGTGGTGGAGATTGATTGTGGCGGATGGAAGAGTTTCAACAACAACCATGGCAACAAATTTTTAGATAGTGATATATTGGGGACTTTATGTGGTCAACAACATAACTCCATTAAAGCAACCACCTCATGTTATTAAATTATTATCTTTTAAATTAATAAAATTCTGTTTTTTAATTCATTAAAAAATCTTCTTTATAATAAAAAAATATTTAAATTACAATTTAAACTCTGTTTTTAAAAAATAATTAGAAAAACCCTTTTTAAATAATTAAATTATTTTTTTATAAAATAATAAATTAAATTAAATTACTTAAAAAAAAGCTGTTTTTAAAACAGTTTCATGTATGTTAAAAAAATAATATTTCTTAAAAGTATATATTTTTAAATAAGTTAAATTATATATGTGCTCCCTTAACTTAATTTCAGGTAACGTTTTAATCTTTTATTTTTTTTTCTAAGTTGGTCCTTTATTTTAATTTTAAGTGACAATTTCATATTTTATGTTTTAAAATTTCGACAATGTTATCCTTTTTTGTACAAAAATTCAAAAAAAAATCATCAAAATTTTCAACCAAAACCTATTAAATTAATAATTATCTTCAATATAATGCAAATTTTATCAAATTCATGACTCAAATATTCAAATACACTCATATTTTCATCTCCAATAACATCAAATAAAGAATGCAAATGTGAGTTTATTTCAAGATTTAAGATATGCATTTGATTAAATTTGTATTTTATTGAAGATGACAAATGAATTTTATGGGTTTTGGTTGAAAAATTTGATGATTTTTTTGAAATTTTGTAAAAAAAAAAGGACAACATTGTTGAAATTTTAAAAGATAAAATATCAAATTGTCACTTAAAATTAAAATAAATGACCAATTCGAAAAAAAAAAAAAAAATCTAAAACGTTATCTGAAATTAAGTTAAGAGACCACATATATAATTTAGCCATTTAAATAAATAAAAGTATTCCATTGGATTATATTTAAAAATTATGTGATATATATTTTTAAATGGACGGATTTGATCTAACCCTTTAACATGTTTCTTATACAGCGGATAAGTTGTTTGATAGATAAGTGGATACAATTGTACTCATAACCCCAATTCATCCATTAATTTTTTTCAACAAAGATCACAATCAAACACTTTAATAGACTCCATCAAAGTTGTAAATTCATGAAACTCAACAAGTAGACTTGACTCGTAAACTCTATAAATACATAAAAATGACATAAAAAATCTATAAATGACATTTATACATGATAAAATACTAATTCACAAAAATAATAATAATAATTTAACATTCCAATTTAAAACTCCATAATAAATAAAGTAGCAAAGTATGTATAAAAGATGCTACTACATACAAAATTAATTTCCAAAAGTAAAAACTGAAAACATTTCATAAAACATATATGCTAATGGCTTCTAAAGTCCAAAGCTGCTAACAAATCTTGTCCATCATTATCAAACTCTTCCCCCAGATGAAACATGTTCTTCAACAATATCAAAATCAAAAGTTGGAATTTTTGAACTTCCACTTAATTCAATATTGGTCCCATACAAACATTGCCACCATTGGTTTGGTCAACATTGCTATTGGTACCATCAGTTTAGCATATTCAGTTATCTATTCATTCATCATCAAAAATAATATCTTCAAATGGAACAACACATTTTCTTGCTACTCTACTTTTCAACTACAAATTGTACATGACACAAACCAAATCATTCATCTTTAGTAGATGCTACTACCTATTTATTTCTTCTCTATGAACCTAAAATAAATAAATATCCATTACTACAACTCAATAATTATAATAGTTCTTGAAAGTAAAATATTATTTCATATGAGGCTTAATTGTAGGTTTTGTATATTTATTTTTCAGGAAATTGATCCACTACTTTAAAAGTCTATTTTTTTTTATCTCAGATTTTTGAATTAAAAAATGACGATTTAATTTATTTTAAAGGTTTAGTTGCAATTTTAAAAGTCGTCAATTTTGTTCTTCTCAAAGAGATTTTTGAACTAAAAAATAACGATTTAACGTATTTTAAATGATATGACATACGATTCATATGTCATTAATTAAATTATATAAATAAAAAAGATTTTGAAGTTAATAATAATAATAATAATAATAATAATAATAATAATAATAATAATAATAATAATAATAATAATAATAATAATAATGGTTTGGGCTATATATGTTGAGACAGGCACCTTACAAACACCAAAGATTTGCAGAAATTTCATCGCATTCGCCCTCTCTATATTCATCGCATTCGCTCTCTCTATATTCATCGCATTGCACTCCCTGATATTCATCGCATTGCACTCTCTGAGATTCATCTCATCGCATCGTATAACAATCACCAAATCAACTTTTCAAAAACAAGAAATTTCTACTCATGGACGATTCGAATTCACATCAAGGTTTAAAGGACAAGTTGAAACCCCCAACACTGTTATACGAAAAACGAAACCTTTCCCCTCCCAAGAACCCTTCTTCCAAGAAACGTGTGGTGGCTCGGAAGCTACTGTTACCGGAAATGGAGAAAAAAGGGAATAGAGTATCGGTGTTTGTGAGAGTGAGACCAATTTCGAAGAAGGAAAAGGAAGCCGGTTCGAGAAGTTGTGTGAGGATCGTGAATCCCCGGGACGTGTATTTGACCGAATTCTTTGATGCTAGCGATTACTTGAGGTTGAATAGAATTCGTGAACGTCATTTCAGCTTTGATGCATGCTTTCCTGATTCAGCTACTCAACAGGAAGTTTATTCCACCTCGTGAGTTCTCTTCTCTATACCATAATTTTCCTAAATTTTGCTTTCCTATAAATATAGTATATTATTGTTAAGTTAAATTTGGGTTTCCTATCAATACAGTGTATGATTATTACATTAAATATGTTTTATTGAATTCTCTTTCAATATTGGGTTTTGATATGGAAACTTTTTTTTAAACTCATTTTGGTAAAATATCATGATAATTATTTTATTCCATTCAGTTCACTTTATTTATTGAAGAGTGTTAGACACATACAATTGTGGTTACATTCAATCACTTCTATTTTTACAACTATGAAGTTTTTCCATCTCTTTACTTTCTATTTTAATCTTATGAAGTTTTACAAGTGCTTTCACATAATAATGTTATTATTTGGTGTATGGTTAAAAACTTGTTTACATTGCATTTTCAGAACCTCAGAACTTGTGGAAGGAGTTCTACAAGGGAGGAATGGGACTGTTTTCTGTTATGGTGCCACTGGATCTGGAAAAACTTACACAATGCTTGGTACAGTTGAGAGCCCAGGGGTGATGGTGTTGGCAATTAAGGATCTTTTCGGTAAAATCAAGACGAGAAGTTGTGATGGAAACCATGCTGTTCATCTGTCCTATCTTGAGGTTTATAATGAAACTGTAAGAGATTTGATTTCACCTGGAAGACCTCTGGTTTTGAGAGAAGATAAACAGGTCCACTTTCTTCTTAATTGTAATTTGAAAAGAAAATTAGCTCATGTTTACTAGTATGTTTTTTAGGGGCCATCTATACTACTTGGTGAAAGGAATAAGAACTTAATTTTCCTTGTAGGCATTAATACTTAACTCATTAGTCTTAATGACGAACCTTGTAGTTTAATTTAAATACCTGTTTATTAATCTTCACCTAATAGCCCCTCCATCCAGATTAAATATATGAAAAACGAATTTTTGTTTGTTGTGAAGAGTTGTTGTTTTCGCTGCATCCCCTTAAATCACAATCTGATTGTCCCTTTGTCTAACTATATTTTAGGGGATTGTGGTAGGAGGTCTTACACAATACAGAGCTTACTCTATTGATGAAGTAATATTCTGAACCATTCTGGTATATTGGAAGACTGCTGTATGAATTTTTTGAGTTTTTATTTGCTTTTGCTGCTTCAGGTGATGACATTGCTTCAGCAAGGAAATCATAACAGAACTACAAAACCAACTCGTGCAAATGAAACATCTTCACGTTCCCATGCTGTCTTGCAGGTACACTTTTGAAGGTTGTTTACAGAAAATGATGCAAAAACCCTTATATGCTGTGATTGTGACTTGTGCTTAGTTTATTTGTTACATATAGGTTGTTGTTGAATACCAAGTTAGAGATGCTGCAATGAATATTATTAACAATGTGGGAAAGCTCTCGTTGGTTGATCTTGCAGGGTCAGAGAGATCTCTTGCCACAGATCAAAGAACACTTAGATCTCTTGAGGGTGCCAACATTAACCGATCTCTTCTTGCACTAAGCTGCTGCATTAATGCTCTTGTAGATGGAAAGAAGCATATACCATACCGAAATTCAAAATTGACTCAGCTTCTCAAAGATTCACTAGGAGGAACATGCAGCACTGTCATGATTGCTAACATAAGCCCGAGTAACCTCTCATCTGGTGAAACTCAAAACACCCTTCATTGGGCTGATAGAGCCAAGGAGATTCAAACAAAGGTTGAATTCTCTAACCATTTCAAAATTTCACTGACAGAATAGTATGAGTATTTTTTAAATGTTGTCATATATCGTCATGTGTATTAATATTTTGGTTTATGGAGTGATAACAAGTAGGTTTTTATCCTTTGATAATGTTCACATTTTTTTTCGTTTGGAATTTTTCATCTTGTGTCAAATATATGACTTCGATGATTCTGAATAATGAAACTGAAACCTGTTAGACATGGATGCAGGCAAATGATGCAAATGAGGATCTGTTTCCAGCAACTGAAACAGGAACAGACCAGGCCAAGCTGGTACTTGAGCTGCAAAAGGAGAATTGTGAAATGCGAATGCAGCTAGCACGGCAGCAACAAAAGCTTTTGACACTCGAAGCACAGTCCTTAACAGCATATTCCTGCCCAACACCACCATCCGTTTCATCTCTTCTTTCGACTCCTCCATCTTCTGTTCAACCAAATGAAAAGCGATGGACCAGACCCTCTTTCTTAACTGCAATTTATCTCACTCCAGAGACGAAGGACAACGGAGAGAAGATAGGCATCACTGTCAGAACACTTAATGAAAATTTAAAATCCCTGGAGTCAGAGATGGAGAGAATGGAAAAGGACCACTGTTTTCTGATAAAGCAGAAAGATGATGTTATTTGTGAGCTTTCACAAAATAGTCGGAAAACAGCAGCAACAGCAGGGAAAGTGGTAACCAGGTCTAGCATACGGCCAAAGGATGAAAACACAGGTGAGTGGAAGAGTGCAAGTCATTTTTTTCAATCACCACTACCATTGGCCATGAAACGAAGCTTTTGGGACATAACTGCTGCTAACAGCCCATCGGTTACTGCATTAAGTGGGAGAAAAACTAGAAGCCATGTCATGTCTGAACTTACTGCACATTCATCCATGCTTCTTCAGGTCTGTGTTTCTTCTCCCCCAACCTCTATAAAGCAGAAACACCTTTTGCAAACTGTCATGTCGCGTGTCTGACATATCTCAGACACCAACATTTTTTTCGACACGCCAAAGAACTTGTCTAACACCCCTTAATAGCAATAAATAAAATATATATTTTTTAAGTTCAGAAGCCTCTCAGACTCGGTTGAACATTTACTATGGTTGAATACTTCTCGGTCACTCTTAACATTATAGAAAAGTCAACTTATATTTTACATAAAAAATTATAAAATCTATTAAAATATATGAAGCACATAGCCTTTATTCATTGATACCCAAAGATGTATACGTCTTATTCTATTGGGGCTCATCATCATAACCAGTTGTTTTAAGATACATGATTCATCATATTTTCAAATTGTATTTTAGTAAGGATTTCATTGTGATGATCCCTCTTAGAGTCTTAGTCTAACATTTCTTTTTTTTAGGATCATTATGTGAAAATTGTTATCTTCTGTATATTATTTTTGCAAGAATTCATGTGAAACTAAATAACTTTGTATTTGGAAGATTAATATTACATGTCATCTCTAATTTTGATTTTTTATGTTAATCATGAGAGTTCACACATAGACTTGTGTGTATGTGCAATATCCGAGTGTCCTATATTTTAGACATTAGTTGCTTCAGTGTGTATCCATTAAGGAGTTTGTGCTTCATAGATCCCCACTCCTTACACTCTTTTTACTTGCATGTATGAATGATAAATTAATAATAAACGTCATAGTAAATATCATGTTCTTAATTGCATTGTTGAAAACTCGTTTACGATTCTCTCATTTGTTACTAGGAGCATTATAGAATAACGGTTTCTTCCTCGTGTTTTGATCATAACCATAACCTTACATGTTCATTACATTTTTCAGCCACGGTCTGCTTGTCGAAAGGGAAATATTTGGAAGTGAATGGGGAGGAGTAGAAGAAATTCAAGGAGAGACTAGAACCCATGTGACAAAATGTCGGGTAGTTTTTGAAGACCTTGAACTGGCCGTGGCACAAACGAAGCTTCCATCTTTAAGTATCTCTGCTTGTGTAAATATGTTAGACAATGATAGTTCATTAGGCTTAGTCAGCAGTAGGATCGGAGGGTTGCTTTTGGAGAAAACTCCTTAGTGATTATTTGTATTTCTTATTGTATTTGTTCATTCATTTTTTTTCTTATTTGATTTGAGTTGGTATATTAACGTTTCATCTCACAAATTTCAATATGATTATCCTTATGAACAAGGATTATAATATATTTGAAAGTGTCAAGTTTGTAGAATCTTATGCAATATATCATTATTATTGTTATTATTTGTTTAAACCAAAATTAGCTAACTCCACGAGGATTTGACTTAATAATTCAATATAAACAATAAATTTAATTATCCAACCTTAAAATCAAAAGTTTTTGTTTAGTAGATCTAACTCTAAATTTTTATAAAATTTTAAAACTATTGAATGTTATTAAATAATTTCAAATGAACATATAATAAAGTTTTAAATACTTGGCTTAATAATTCAATATAAATGATTAATTTTATTAATTCAACTGTAAAATCAAAAGTTCTTGTTTAGTAGATCAACTCTACAAATATTTAAAACTATTGGATATTTCATTAAATAATTTCAAATAAACGTATAATAATTTTTTTTTAAATATACGTAGATATCGGTGACTAGATTGCATAGTTATAAATATCATATTTATATAAAACTTTGTGTGTTTGATCATTAATATTATGGAATAATACACTATTGAATTAGTAATATTCGCCGTTTATATTAAATTATTAAACATAGTAATTCATCCCAAAGTTACTCCTATAGTCAACGGATCCCCATCCAACCATAAATATTTTAAGTTGTTAGCGGAGCACGGCAAGCAGCTGAATTTAGTGTAGTTGAATCCCTATTTGTCAAATTAAGGGTTAATCCAATTAGCAACAACCAAAAAGGAGGTAAGTGAATCTTTTTCGGTTCCACAAAGATTTGCAAGGGTCGTGTGGTCTTCAAAGATAATCTAAACATATGGGTATTGAAAATTCAATGGTAAATTTTGTGTTTAATGCTTAGAGCGCCACTAAATTTAATTAGGGGTGGAATACTTACTTCTAATTTCAAACCATTAAATTTAAATTTAAATTCCAATTAGAGGTGGAACATTTTTAATATGATAACTTTTTTAATAGTTTATTTAGATAAAAAGTCAAATAACATGACACTAATTTTTTTTAAAGATATCATGTTGGTCTACTTATTTAAATATAAATAATTTATTTATTACTATTATTATAATATTAACTATTAAGTTTAGTAGTTAGTGTTAAATCATAAATTTGTTAAATTTTATGTAATTTAAATAGGCTGATTTGATTTTTAATATATTAAAAATATAATTGAAATATAAAATCGTATTATATTCTCTAGAAGGTCATATCATATATTATAATATAATTAAACTCCTTGATATATTTTTCTTAAAAAATAAAATAATTAACATATTATCTTGTTAACTGATTTGCAAAAATTTACATCACTTACCATATGAATAATATTGACCTACATGAAAAATAATAAAGTAAACGTTATTTTCAATTTTAATTTTGTTAAATTTGTAGACATTTTATTATTTTTTATTATTACTTGAAAGCTGTGAGTTTATTTGTATATTTATTATTTTTTAACAAATTTATATATGTGTTGTTATCTACTCTTTTAATTTAGAGAATGACTATTATATTTTATGGAAAAAAAATTAAATAAAGTAAGCTTTTAAATAGTATTTTAGAACTTATGAGCCTTTACAAAAGGATCTAAATGTAGCTGGTTCTCTTGAGGAGGAGAAAGCAAAAATGTTGACTAATTGCAATGTGCGAAGCTTATGAGAAGAACTTGTTCCGCTGAATTGGCGACCCCTGCGATCCTCGAGCTACAATTCATCACAGTTTTAATATTGTTCCACATATATATTCTTTTTTTACTCTAAATATTTCCACAATGAATAAGATATTACTATTATTCAAAAAAGAACATTCTTTAGTAAACATAGTTACATGCACTTCACAAATATTATAAGGGTTAGAAAAGAATGTGTGTAATATTCATCAACGAAAATAATACATAAAATTGGAACAAACAAAAGAATTGATAATTATTGTGAACTTTTATTTGTTTATGTAATATATAAAATATTGATTTCACTGCAAGAAATCCTCTCATTTGTGGCCAAGTTTATAAATATTTTGTGGTCGAAAAAGTTCTCACAAATACAAAAATTGAAATTGGTCTTTATTTGTACCTAAAAAAGCCCTCACAAAAAGCTTGAAAGTTTAAGTGGATTTGTGGCTGCATAAGCCCTCACAAAATCACAACGTTGTGATTTTGTTAGGACTTAGGCAGTCACAAAATCCACCTAAATTTTTAAGATTTTTGTGAGGCTTTTGCAGCCACAAAATCAACCATTTGTGAGGGTAAAGACCGTCACAAAGACAAACCATTTGTGGCCGCCCAGACCGCCACAAACGCCTGATGTACTACCTTTTGTGACTGCAAAGGCCGCCAGAAAATTCCAAAGTGACGTTGCCATTTGTGACCACCCAGGCCGCCACAAAGTATTAACCATATTCTATAAATATCACTCCACTCTACTCCTCTTATCATTTTTCACTTCAATCTTCTCTCTAAACATTATTTCTAAATTTTCTCTCCATTGTCTCTCTACAAAAATTATTCCTTCAAGCTTGCTTGAATTTTGGTAAGTTTATATTATATTATATATTTAGTTTTTTATTTTTATTTTTGATTTGAAGTTATTTATGTAATTAATATTATTGAATTTTTATTTTGACAGTGGTGATATTGTGTTAATTACTTCGAAGAGTTTTAAGCTTTGTGAAAGTTTCAAGTCAGACATTATCCGACATCAAGTTAGTATTTTATACATTTTAAATTTAGGTTAGCAAATATATATGTGATATTATAAATATATTTATATTATTTTTAAAATACAAATTAGTAAAATATGTGTTATTATATATTTATTTATAAAAAAGTAGAAATTATGTCGTTTACATAATAATGATAAATAAAAGTTTGAAACACATGTAAAACTTTTTTATTTTAATATAAATATTTTTTAAAAAAATATTATTAAAATTGATGATATTAATATTTTTCGTTAGTCATTAAAAAGAGTTGTAGTTGATTTAGTACAAAAAATTGATATACTTTAACCGTCTCTATTTTTGTTTATATATAAGGAGTTAATTATTTTATGAAATTTTTTATTAAACATCATTTAAAATTTTATTTCGATTTATATAATTATAGTCTTGATAATAATTTATTATATTGTTTGCAAATGCTCCCCTAATTGACATATAAAGTATGTCAAAATTTATATATAACACTTTTGAAAAATAAAACAATATAAAACATCGATATATATATATATATGCACATAATTTATATATTTTCATTTAATTTACATGTTAGTGTATAGATTATTATAATTATCAACACTTTCAGTTGATGAATGATATGATTTCGGATGTTATTGGGGGTTAATTTGTCATTCAATGAAGATCAATATAACGATACCGATGGACTTCCAAATGTAGAAGCTCGATCAGAGATTTTATGGTCTTTTGAAAGAGACAAATAAATCGTTGTTTGAAGTATCTCCAAACTCAAAGTTATCAATGTGTATTAGACTGTTAGGTCTAAAGTCTCAATTTCATGTTCTTAATTTTGTTTTGGATTTAATGACTAAAATGATGCTAGACGCAACACTTATTAGAGATGATTTGCCGCAAAGTTATTACGATGCTAATTAATTATTGTGTATTTAATTTTTTGTTTGTAAGACATTATTTATTCATTTTGGAATGTTTTATTTGGTTTGATAGTAATTACTTTAATTATTATTAATATTATATTTTTATATATAATAGTTATTTTAGTTTTTAAATTTAATTTTTATTTAAATTTAATTTTTATTTAAGTTTAATTTAAATTAATCTTTAATTATAATTATAATTTAAATATTATATTTTAAATTTTAAATTTAATTTAAATGATAATTAAATTATAATATTATATTTTTAATTTATATTGATATTAGTTTATTATATGTAACAGATTAAATTTAAATATTATATTTTTAATTTAATTTAAATTTAAATTTTAAATTTATATTCATATTAATTTATTATATATAATATGATTTTTTATTATTAATTTGAATTTAATAAAATAATTTTTTAATAAAGTTAATATTTTGTGGCGGCCTAAGCCCTCACAAAATATTTATTTTTTAATCTGGAACATCGTTTGTGGCGGTTTAAACCCTCACAAAGGGAAGCATTTGTGGTGGCCTAGGCCCCCACAAAAGCTTAACTTTTTAAAATCAGTCTATCCTTTGCAGCAGCCTAAGCCCTCACAAAGTGAGGGATTTGTGGCGGCCTATGCCCCCACAAAATCAGACGTTTGTGACGGCTTTTGTCGTCACAAAAGACAACAAAACTTTTACACTTTGTGGCCGTTTTGGCCGCCTTAAAGGTTTGTGACCACCTTATTTGTGGCTGCTTAAGGCCGCCATAAATACCTACTTTGTGGCTGTTTTTTCCCTTTGTGAGGGCTAGGCTTTTGGCCCTCACAAAATCGATGTTTTCTTGTTGTGTTTATTAATATATAAAATATAAATATTTTATAGTCGAACAGAAAGCTTTGTTAATGCAATATGAAGTAAATCTAGTAACATATTTATTTCATTTATATTTTCTTTATATTTGTTTAAAAAAATAGTTTTGCGACTCGTGTGGTGCGTGTGGGATATAGGAAGATGATTAAATAAAAATAGTTTAAATTATATATGTGGTCTCTTAACTTAATTTCAGTTAACGCTTTAGTCATTTATCTTTTTTTTTTCTTCCGATTTGGTCATTTATTCCTTACTTAATGTTGTTAGAGATGAAAATATGAATTTAATAAAATTTCTATTATATTGAGGATGATAATAAATTTTATGGGTTTTGTGTGAAATTTTTTATGAGTTTTTGCAACAAAAAAAAAATAACATTGTTGATATTTTAAAACATAAAAGATTCAATTATTACTAAAAATTAAAATAAAACACCAAATCGGAAAGAAAAAAAAAGATAAAGAACTAGAACGTTAATTGAAATTAAGTTAAGAGACCATAGATGCAATTTAGCCTTGAAAATAATTAATATTTTTAATTATTGTAAAATAAAATATCATTAATATTATCAATAGTAATAAAGTAATGCAGATAATAAAATTTTAATAGTATTTGCCATTATCATTAGAAAATATAAAAAACATCGTACCGAGTAAATCTAACATTCTTTAAGTTAATTAATGAGTTTTTTAAAATAATGGTAAAATGAATCTATATCAAACAATAAGAAGATAATAAAATTGTGAATTCCGCTATCATTGTCACTAAAACAATAAAAAGAAAAAATCACATGATCCAAAGAATTAAATTTCTACAACAAAACACAAGTGATATATAGTTCTAAATAACAAACTATAAAAATAAATTAATGTGGTTAATATTATATTTTTACGGTTAGTGAAAATTTTGACTTATTAAAAGATTATTGTTAATAGTGTAAAGTATTTCTATATATTTTGTGAAGTTGAAGAAAGTTACAGAAATTTTGTTAGAATGTGTTTTGTGTAACTTCCAATGAAAGTATTTTTGTATTCTTGACTTAAACTTCTCGAATGTGCATTGTCTTCAGCTTGTTGTTTTAAAAAGTTTATGAGATGGACTTTAATAACTCTTTTTAGAATCATTCTCATGATTGAAAATATCTCTTTTAGCCAGGAATCACGTAAACACACAATTTCATTCGAAAGGTTCATGTGTTTACCTTTTGAAACGTTCATAAGACAAATTACTAACACCACAAACGTAATATCTTTATTCGGTCCACGTGAACGCTCACTTCAAAATAACATTAGTACTAGTTGACGACTATAGTAAAGATACACAACAAAAACTAGATATTCTATGGTTAGTTTATAGGAGGCACACACACACATACATATATATATATATATATATATATATATATATATATATATATATTTACACTACAATCCCATTCTTTAATTAAATTATTATTTAATTAAAGATCCAATTATTATTAAAAATAAAAATAAAAGACAAATTGAGAAAAAAAATAAAGAACTAAAACGTTAACTAGAATTAAGTTAACGGACCACATATGCAATTTAGTTTGGACACATTTTTCTAGCTTTAAGAACAATTGGTGGTTCTTATTCAATAAGTCATTTATAACAATAATTAAATCAAATTGAGTTAATTAAGAAAATACCTCAATTTCTTCATTTGTTGATTCACTTCCATATTCAAAATATGTGTTAGATTCAAAAGCAGATAAGGTACGAGCCATCACAACCAAAATATCCATGCTCTTCACTATCAAAGGATTCATTAGAATCATCCCGTGTAGCCATCAAAATCTTTTTCTTGGACCTGGAGTCTTTCCTATGATATTTTCCTTTCTCTAGATTTGGACATTCTAACTTGATATCTAGGATCATTGCATCCATAGAAGAAGATGCATTTTTTGTCATATTTGTCATCATTTCCTTTATTGGATTGCCTATAATATCTTTGGGTAAATTTCTTTTTTCTATTGTGCCACATCTTCTGAATTTTTCTAGATATCAAAGCCAATTAATCTTTCTATGAGTCTTCATTATGCTCTTTTGAATCATCATCCTCTAATTCAGCTGTTGCTTTCAAAACTTTCTTCTGTTTGGATTTCAAAGCCAAAGTTGGTTGCTTCTTCTTGAGCATATCCTCTACAAGTTTAATTTCATGTGCTATGAGAGTGTTGATTAACTTTTCCAGCTTAAGAGTATTTAAATCCTTTGCTTCCTGAATGGAAGTTATCTTAGTTATCCACTTGCTTGGCATACTTCTTAGTTCTCCACTTGCTTGGCATACCTAAGAGGGGGGAGAATAAGATGTTTAGAAATTTTCTGGTTTTTAGAGACTTAGTGAATTATTTTTCTGATTAGGATTAGTGTATGGAAAAATGTAAATGGCAGAAAATTAAAGAACACAACAATTCATCTTGGTCCCCCTTACAACCAAGGGTACATCCAGTCCTCTTGCACACCGCAAGAGATTTTTCACTATTTGTTAGATTAAGTACAAGTTTAACTCTAAGACTTCTGTTACAAACTCCGAACAATCAACCTAAGAAAGCACACCACTATCCTAGTTTACAACACTGGAAGAAAGTACACCACTTTCCTCAATTTACAAAATAACTTGAATAGTTTTACAACAATGATTTTGACTGAAATCAAGAATGTATAATAGTTGGATACAATGATAATAGTCTAATATAATTTCAAGTACCGCAAAGAACCTTTTTCAATGATATGAAAATGTAAAGTATGTACTTGAAATATGAAAGTAAGACTTTGAATAATTTAAAATATTTCATAAAGTTTATTCAAAGTTGTTCTAAGATTGATGTAAAAATCATTAAGTTAAATCTGAAACTAAGAAGTATATATACTCCTTAGACATCACTAAGAAGTATATATACTCTTTTCTCTTTTGGTGGTTGTCTTTCCTATCAAAATAGTCTCTCTCTTACAACCTTAATTAGACCACTCTCCACTTAAATAAGTAAGACACATGCACTACAATATTTGGGCATTTCTCTCCATAGAAAGGGAGTCCAATACCCAACACATCCTTAATTTGATCTTCTAGGAGCAAGCCTGATACACTTTCGAACAACCTCCTAGTTGTCTTCTTCATATATGGGTGGGTATGATTCTCTTGCTATGAATGAAGTGGTCGTAGTACCACTAGATTGACTTATCAGAGCCACATTCTTGCCTTTTCCTTCCACTGAAGGTTTTGTACCATTTGTAGTAAGGGTCTTCATCTTGGTTAGATTTCTCACATTAAAGAAAGAAGCATATGAGATCTTCAACAACTTGTCCTTTGTTGGGCTCCCAATCTCCTTAATATTCTTCTGATTAGAGGAATCTCTTCAAAGAAGGCATATATTAATTTGGAGTAGGGTATCTTCTTCATTTTACCAAATCTTGAATTAATCACACATGATTTCATGTGTTCAAGAATGAGGCAAGGGAGGTATATCTTTGTCCATAGAGTCTCCTTTGGAAACAATGTAGCCTATTACAATTTGCAACAATACTTTATACTTGTTTTCAACAAAGTAGAGACTAGGTCAGCCTTAGAGCCAACATTGAGAATTTTTTCAATACCCACAAACTTTTCAAAACCTAGACAAAGTCTTAAACCTTCATCCAAGCACCTTGTGATTGCAAAAATGGTAGGTTGAATGATTCTAGCTTGAGTCCTCAAAGCATCGCTGGAAACTTCATCATTTGAAGTTGTAACATACCTCCAAAGATTTTTTAACTAGTTCATCATAAATTTATGTTTTTCGAAATTGAAGTTATCGTACTAACCCATCTCGCAAAAATCATTGATAAAGTCAAACCCATTCTCCAAGGGTTTCTAATTCAGAAAGACTGATAGACATTTCTAGGAGTAGTTTTGGAGGCCTTTTTTTGTCTCAAGAAAGTGTAGAGAGAGAGATAGTAAAGGTAGTTGTTGAATGGGAGTGGTGGGTGAGTGGTTTTGTTCAAACAATTTTGTTACTCATTTTTTTTTTAAAAAAGGAATTAAAATAAAAAATAAAATGAATTTAAAAAACACTACAAAAAGACAATTGTAATAAATATTTTGTCATTAAAAATATTCAAATTCATTGCAACTTTAACTCAACATATGAGATAATGTAAGTGTCTTAGAATGCCAACAATCAATGTATGTTACTAGCAAGGAAAGCAATTCTGTTTTAGAGGTAGATAATTCTTGTTGTTTGACAAGAGGCAAAATTACCAATTTATTCAACAAGAGTTTAAAAAGATATCTATTATCAGATGTAGATTGAAACTCAATCTACAAGAGGCAGAATAAAAGTTCAATTCTCCATAGGCATGAAATAGTTAGATAAAATAAATAACTTATCATATCTTTGTATACCATTTGATCTTATATAGTTTATTCATCTTTCGTAAGAGAATATGTAGGATGCATTTGAGTAAGTATGAGATTATAATCTTCCATTTTAATAACTTTTTTGTGTACTTTGTCAGATGAAGGTAAATATTATCTGAATATTATTATGAAATTTGATTTCCAAAAAAGAATTTGAATTCTCTCATGATACTCATTTCAAATTCATTATACATTAATTTAAAAAAATCTTAACAAAAAAGAATTCGAATTCTCCAATTAATTTTTAATTTATCAATACATTTGATTATTTTTTTTAATAAATTTAATGATATTTAAAAGTGGCCTATTCTAGTCCATTTAGGATTTGTAATCAATTTTGTACTTTCAATAAGTGTGTTTGTGTCATTGAATTAACAATTAGGTCATTTTCGTCATCTCTAGGGTTATTCTAAGTCATTTAGGGTTTGTAATATATCTTGTACTTCCAATAAATTGCATTTGTGTCATTAGATTAACATTTAAGTTATTTTCATCTATTTCTTATCAATTTCTCACAATCTTTCAAAATGAACTTAGACTCATGTTCAAAGGAATCATGAGTAAAAGAAAGTTGTTTTAAGAAATAAAATAATAATAATAATAATAGTAATAATGATAATAATCATGATAATAATAATAATAATTATTATTATTATAATAATAATAATAATAATAATAGATAAAACCTCTATGAACTGCGGTTTGGGGTATATATAATCAGACACTTACATAATACAATCATCAAATTAGCAAGAATTAATAGAAATTTCAATCTACAAGAGCGAGAATAAAAGTTCAATTCTCCATAGACATGAAATATGAAATAGTTAGATAAAATAAATAACTTATCATATCTTTGTATACCATTTGATCTTATATAGTTGATTTATCTTTCGTAAGAGCACATGTAGGATGCATTTGAGTAAGTATGAGTTTACAATCTTCTATTTTAAACTTGTTAAATAACTTTTTTGTGTACTTTGTCAGGTGAAGGTAAATATTATCTGAATATTATTATCAAATTTGAGTTTCAAAAAAGAATTTGAATTATACTCATTTCAAATTCATTATACATTAATTTAAAAATATCTTATCAAAAAAGAATTTGAATTCTCCCATTAATTTTTAATTTATCAAGACATTTGATTATTTTTTTTAATAAATTTAATGATATTTAAAAGTGGTCCATCAATGAACCACCTATTAAATTGTGTTTGTATCATTTGATTAACATTTATGTCATTTTCGTCATCCTACGACTTATAGTAGTGCATTTAGGGTTTTTTTTAACAATCTTGTGCATCCAATACGTGTATTTTTGTTATTAGATTAACATTTAGGTTATTTTCATCCTCCTTATGGTTGTTCTAGTCCATTTAAGATTTTCAACTAATCTTATGCATTCAATCCAATACATGTGTTTGTGTCATTGAATTAATATTTATGTCATTTTCGTCTATTTCTCACAATCTATCAAAGTGGACTTAGACTCATGTTCAAAGAAATCATCAGTAAAAGAAAGTTGTTTTAAGAAATAAAATAGTAGTAGTAGTAATAATAACAACACATCCTAAGAATCTCTGCAATTGAGTTTTCTGTTTTAATTCATTAGAGAATTTTTCTCCAAATTCTATTGACCTACTAATTGGTGTTATTGTTCCTTGATAAATGTTGAATTCTAAAAATCAAATATGAATTATGAATGCTATTTGAATTATATAAGGGCATCAATGTAAATTAGTACAAAGAGATTATTGTAATCTAAGACCTATCCTTCCATTATAAAAGGAAGTGGTCCTTCATTATGTAAGGCATTGAAAAACACTCATAAAAATTTGGCAATCGTTACCTTGCAATTCTCTCATTCTCTAAAAGATCTAATTGTAAGTTTTTAATTATAATCATGAACAAATTTATGAATTTTAGTTACAAATTGCTTTCTTATAATCATTTTGTGAACTATTCGGAATAGAGACAATTAAAGCTCTCAGTAAAAAAATAAATAAAAGATATCCAAAACAGACATTTAGACATTATAGGAAAAAGAGAAATTATAACAATAATTACACCCCAAAGGAACCAATAAAGAAAACACACAAAAATTAAAAAGAGTAACAAAAAGGTCTTTAATAAACAAGAAATTAAGTGTTTTAAATGTGGAAGACTGACACATTATGTAACTGTAATGATTGTATTAAGGGAATTAATATGATTACTACAGATCAAGCTAATACTCTTATAGAAATATTAAGAAAAATGCATGATTTAGATCAAAAGGAAAAATTTATGATTCAGATACAAGGAATTATAGAAAAAGAACAAATAGAAAAGGAAGTAGTTCATAAAGTAGAATTTAAAGAAATAATGAATAGATTTAAACCCACTATTACCCAACCTATTACTATTAAGACTTACATAATGAAATCACTTCTATAAAATAGGAAATTCAATTATTAAAACAAAAGGATTTAGAATTAGATGTTTAAGTATTTAGAATTAAAAGGAAAAAGTATATTAGAACAACATGAGATAGAAAGTAGCAATAATGATATAAAATAAAAAGAACCTTATTTATTTTTATTAAATAAATTAATTATACACAAATGGTATTGTCCAATAACTATAATTATTAAAAACCAAAAATTTGAGTTTATTGCATTATTTGATTCTGGTGCAAACTCTAATTGTATCCAAGAAGGATTAATACCCACTAAATATTACGCAAAAACCCAAGAAAAATTAAGTGGAGCTAATGGTTCTAGATTACGTGTTACTTATAAATTACCTGATGCAAAGGTATGTAAAAATGGAATTTGTTATCATACTTCATTTTTATTAGTAAAAGACATTAGAGAAAGTGTAATTATAGGAAACCCTTTCTTAGTATTAATATACCCATTTACTATATCACAGGAAGGTCTAACTACAAAAGCATTAGAAAAAACAATAAAATTTGAATTTGTTTAAAAACCCAAAATTAAAGAATTAAATATGTTACAAGAAGCATCAACATCAAGTCTTAATAACATCAATTTAATTTCTCAAAACAAGAAACAAATAGGAACGATAAACAAAGAGATTCATTATAAAACAATAGATGAAAATTACAAAATAAAATCATACAAGATAAAATAAAAAAATTACAAGATAAATTTGAAAAAGAAATATGTGCAGATCACCCAAATGCTTTATGGACAAGAAAGAAGCATGTGGTCTCACTTCCTTATGAACCTAGTTTTAATGAGAGAAACATTCTCACTTAGGCAAAACCAATACAAATGAATCAACAATACCTAGATTATTGTAAAAAAGAAATACAAGAATACTTATATAAAGGATTAATAAAACCCAGTAAGTCTTATTGGAGTTGTGTAGGGTTCTATGTGATGAACTCAACATAATTAGAAAGAGGAGCACTCATATTAGGTATTAATTATAAACCATTAATAAAGTATTAAAATGGATCAGATATCCAATACCCAATAAAAAAGATTTAGTAAGTAGATTGCATAGTTCATCTGTATTCTCTAAATTTGACATGAAATCGGGATATTACCAAATACAAATAGAAGAAAAGGATAAATATAAAACAACTTTTGTAGTACCCTTTGGACATTACGAATGAAATGTTATGCCCTTCGGATTAAAAAATGCACCAAGTGAATTCCAAAATATTTTGAATGACATTTTTAATAACTACCAACATTTTACTATTGTATACTTAGATGACGTATTAGTTTTTTCAAAAAGTATTAATCAACACTTTGAGCATCTAGAAAAATTCTTTAATATTATTAAAGAAAATGGATTAGTGGTGCCATCCAAGAAAATGAAATTATTTCAAGATAATATTAGATTTTTAGGATTCAACATTTATCAAGGAACAATAACACCAATTAGTAGGTCAATAGAATTTGGAGAAAAATTCCCTAATGAATTAAAAGATAAACTCAATTACATAGATTCTTGGGATGTGTAAATTATGTAGCAGACTTTGTTCCCAACCTTAGGATTATATGTTCACCATTATTTAAAAGATTAAGAAAAAATCCGCCCAAATGGGATGAGACTATGACCAATAGTGTCAAAACCTTAAAACAAATAATTAAAAAATTACTTTGCTGAGGGATTCCAGACCCTGGAGCCCTACTAATAGTAGAAACTGATTCATTAGAATTAGGTTATGGAGGAGTGTTAAAACAGAAATTACCAGAAAACCAAAAAGAGCAAGTGGTGAGATATTATTCGGGAATATGGAACACAACCAAATTAAAATATAGTACTGTTAAAAAAGAGATTTTGGCTATTGTTTTATGCATTACAAAATTTCAAGATAACTTATTTTCGAAGAAATTTTTATTAAAAACTGATTGCAAAGCAGCAAAAGATGTTTTACAAAAGGATGTTAAAAACTTGGTATCTAAACATATTTTTGCCAGATGGCAATCCTTTCTTGTTTTGATTTCGAAATAGAACATATTAAAGGAGAAAAAACTCATTTCCAGATTTTCTTGCAATAGAATTTTTACAGGGAAAACACAATGAGTCATAAAGATAAGTATGGACCACCAATTACAGACGAAAAAATTACAAGAACATCCACTATAAAACAGATATTACAAACTCCCTCTTCTTCCTCCCAATTACCAAATCAAAACAGGTTTACTTCATTAACCCCATTAGCATTACCATTCTTTTACCCTATAACTTCTATACAACCAAAAACAATAAGACCCACAATCCAATCCCAATTAATCTCACCATTACAATTTGCCTTAAACACACCGTCCCAATTAAATACTCCAACACAAAAACCAGAAAAATTACCCTATTACACACCCCTAGTAACTTAAATTGCCCATTTATAGAAAAGGATTACAAGAAAATACTTTTTCTTGTGGAACCTGAATATTCATTAAACAAATCATTACTTCAGATTGTTTCTCATTATTACCCTCACGGATTTCATTATCTACCAGCCACTCCAGAGAAAACAAGATTATTTAATGAGTTTGTTTTAGTGGATACTGATTCAATATAAATAACTCATACATACAACAAGATTGAGAAACATAAAACTATTTTTTCAAAATTTAAAATATTAAAGGTATTATCACCAACAGATTGGAAAGATCGCCCTTCAGCATCAAAGAAATTTTCTATACAATTTACTCCTCATGAATATTCCTATTATGATTATATGGAGGCATGGACAAACATGCTATTACAAGAACCCTTTGAACACTCCTGGTTCATTTAGTTTAAAAAGGATATTTCGTTGCAATTCCCTTTATGGTTTATTAAATGGTTCAATGAATGGGAACCTGAGCCAGAAATTTGCCCAGAATTTGCTGGATTGGCATTCCAGGAATTTGTTAAAGAAACTAATTTTTCGGATCATATGAAGATGTTAATGTTTCATGCAAGCTTTGGTATTTCATGGATTACCTTGTGGACAAACAAAAAAGAATTATCAATTCCTGATTCTAATATCAATTGGGTATTCAGAGTTATTAAAATTAAATGGTGGAACAAATTTAATCCAGAATTATTTAAAAACTCTACACTCTTAGAATGGTTTAGAAGAAATTCTAAGTTTCTTATTAAGCCAAAGGAGGTCATTAAAGAAGGACAATTCTTGACAGAAAATTCTAAAATAATGGCAGAATTATCAGCTTCTTCAAATAAAAAAGAATTTTTAAAGAAATTACAAAAGGCAATTACTCAATTAAACAATAATGATGAAGACTCCGTAGAATCATCACAAAGCTTTACTCCACAAAATGAAGATGATTGCTATGGAATAGAATAAATCTAAATTATTAAAGAATAGTGGAATTAATGAAGGAAAAATGTGACCATACTTGGGACCCAAGGCATTAAAAACAAATTGTCATCATTAAAGATTCTCATACAAAGCATCATGGCTACTTTTAACAAAGATAACCCATTATCTTGATTTCATTATCATGGCAGACAACATTATGTTTACTTTTGACTTTTGCAATGTATTATTAAGCTTTTTACTATTCTCTTTAATCTAGTTGAATTATTAATGCTATTTGAATTATATAAGGGCATCAATGTAAATTAGAACAAGGACATTATTGTAATCTAAGACTTATCCTTCCATTATAAAAGGAAGTGACCCTTCATTATGTAAGGCATTGAAAAACACTCATAAAAATTTGGCAATCGTTACCTTGAAATTCCCTCATTCTCTAAAAGATCTAATTGTAAGTTTTTAATTATAATCATGAACAAATTTATGAATTTTACTTACTTTCAATTAGTTTTTCAAATTGCTTTCTTATTATCAACTAAATTAGATATATTTCTTGATGATTTATCATTACTTTCACATAACTCTTTATCATGGTTTAGCTTCATCTTCATTATGGTATCAGAGCCTTGTAAGAGGACTTTGAGCAATAAAATTATATTTCTTATATTTTAAACTTATATTTTTAAAATCTTAATCTTCAAAACGTTGGTCAGTTGTGGTTGATTCTGTTGTTAAGCCGTAAGTCATATGGCCAAATTATAGAAATATGGCCAACTTATATTTGAAACCTTAAGATTAAACTATAGAAATATGGCCAAATTCCTTCGAACCTTGAGCGAACTAGGATCCAGAAGAAGAGATAAAACCATGATACCTTCTACTTCATTATATATAGAAGAATTAGAAAATAGAAATGACCAAGACAATTATCAAAACAAAGAGTTACAAATAGCATAAATAGAAAATAAACTACAAAATTGGAATATGTCAAACATTAAATATAAAGAAATATAAAACTAGTACGTTTGATAAATTCAGATCTCAGGAAATTAGCCATACATTAGAATCTTCCAAATCAATAGTTGAACATCATGAAACCATTAATTTATTAAATGAAGAAATAATTGATGATCATATTAAACAAGGATTTCGTTATATTCACTTAGGATTAATACAAGTTGCTGTTAAACCATTACATAAGTTAGGACTAAATACCCCCATATTATTAGTGTTACGTGATAATAGAATTAAAAAATTTAATGAAGTTATTATTGCTATGTTACAATCAAATTTAAATGATGGCCTAATACCAATATCAATACTAATACTAAAAAATAATAATAATAATAATAACAATAATAATAATAATAATTAAAGCATGTTACATCACTATTTTTTTTAAGTTAAAAAATTACGATAATATGATCAAAATTGTCAGATTTTAAAACAGATAGACTAATTTTATGAATTATCAATTATATTTATAAACATAAAAGGATTAAAACTGTAATTAAACCTTCATATTATCTAAAAAAATATAAAAAGAGTGCTGCTAGACGATTATCTTGATTAGTCTATTAATTTGACTAATCTATTAGCAGATTGGTATTAAATTTACAGGATGGCACAAAAACAGTGTTCTAGTATTTACTAAATAATTTTATTATCCAATAATAAAATTTTAGAATTCAATTAATCAAATACATAACAAGGTCATGAAGTAGTCATTTGGTAGCAGTAAAAAAAATAGTTTAGAATGCTATTGTTTTGTTGGTATGTTTTAGACCATACAATGAAATGAATTATGCAATCTCAAGGAAGAACCATGTAAACCTCTTTATTTAAGGCATCATGAAAGAATGCATTATTAAAGTTAATGCTGTTGATAGTAACTTAGAGAGTTGTATACTACTAGTTTCAAAAACAGTACTAACATTTGGAAAGGTAAATGATCAGCAAGAGATTAAATCAAGGTTTTTGTCAGTAGATGAGTTGCAACTATCAGACAATGGGATATAAATTACTACTCACATTTTGTAAACCAAAAGTTACATGTCTGTTTTCAAGAATGTTTGACAACGTATAAACCAATCAAATGGAAAATGTGGTGTTGCCTTTACTATAAGAAAGAACTCATCTGTACAAATCTCTGAGCTTTCTCTAGTTGACCAAATCGGGTAAGAAGTCGAACCATTATAGCAAAGTGTTCCTTAGATGCTTCAATTTTATATTGAGGCATTAAATTGAAGATTTTACTAGCATCATTGACAAATCCAGCTCTATCACATATAGATAGAATGACTTCAAATGTGAAGTGGTTTGGAGAAAAACCATTTGATCTCATCTGATCAAAAAGATCAATTGCACCTTGATAAAATTCATTGTATCCATAGGCCCTTATAAGAGCAGTCCATGTCATGGAACCTTTCACAGGTACTGCACTAAACACCAACTTTGCCTTATCAACATCACCGAAAGTTCCATACATATCGATTAGTTCTGATGAAACAAAATGGACCAACGCAAAATCCCTTTTCAAGATCTGCCCATGAATCTCTTTCCCAAGCTTTAAAAGTTTTAGCTGACAACAAACACTTAACATCCTTGCAATGGCAATTGAGTCGGGTCGATGTTTTGACAACTGCATCGACCTCATCACGCCAAGTGCTTCATACAGATACCCATTCTCTATATACGAATCAATCATAGCCGTCCATGAAATCACATTCCTTTGCTCCGTATCATCAAACAGTCTTGCAGAATACTCAACCACACCGCACTTAGAATACATTACCATCAATGAAGAAGTTACAGATACATTAGGAAGAAACCAATGTTTCAAAGCATAAGCATGAATCTGTTTCCCTTGTTCAAGAGCCCTCAACTGAGCACAAATTGGAAGAACAGTTGCAACAGTCACCACATCAGGCCTAAACCCTTCTTGTTGCATCCAAATTATGGACCTCAGTGCCTGCTCTAGTCTTCCAACTGAAGCATACCCTGACATAAGAGCTGTCCAACAAACCACATTTCTCTCCGACGAGCTATAAAAAACTCGCCTCGCCGAACCCAAATCCCCACACTTACAATACATATCAATCAAAGCAGATTGAACCGGCACTAGCTTCGAGTACGATTTTGTCTTCACTACAAAAGCATGAACCTCCTGACCTAACCTCCTTGCACAAACTTCACCGATCACAGGAATAACAATCGTCATTATAACTGAATTCGGATATATCCCTTCCTCCACCATCCACTTCACATACTCCAACACTTCCCTCTGCAACCTATTGTGAGAAAAACCAGCAAGCATAGCTCCCCAAACAACAACATCTCTCTCCCTCTCGGGAATTTCCTCAAACACACGGCGTGCAAGCTTAACCTTACCACACTTAAAATACATATCAATCAAACAAGTCCTAAGAATGTCACTATCAAGCAAACCATTCTTGACCAAAAGGGCATGAGTTTTCAATCCTTGAAATAGTGCAGGAGCCGCGGCGAAACTCTTGATAACACTAGAGAAACTATAAACATTCAATTCAACACCCAATTCCCTCATCTTTGAATAAGTCTTAAGAACATCAATGTATTGTTTTCTTTTACCCCCAGAAACCACACTTCCTCTAAGCAAAGCATTCCAAGGATAAACACTATTCTCTGACTGAAAACTTTCGTCAAACAGCTTCACTGCATCTTCAAATGACCCACATGAAGTGTACATTTGAACAAGTTTAGTTTTCAAAAAAAGATTATTTTGGAGGCCGTTGATTCTTATATGAGTATGAACTTGTCTTCCAATCGAAAGCGAATTAGTTCGGATGCAAGCGGCAATGAGGGAAGAGAAAGTGGTGGCGTTGACTGGAATACCCTGTTGGTCAACGTAATCCAAAATGGTGAGAGCTTCTTTGAGTTTGTTTTGGCGAGCGAAGTTTTTAATGTCTTTGTAAATGAAAAGTGGGTTTTTGTTGTGGAGTGGTAAAGAACATGGGAATGCATCTTCTTCTGAAAATGGTTTTTTTGAAGTGTTTTGTTTTTTGTTTGTGGTGGTTGTGAATTTGGGTGATTTTTTGTTGTTTAGATTTTGATGGGTTGTTGTGATGGATGGTAGTGATGATTGGGAAGGTTTGAAATTGAAGAGTTGAAAGATGTTTTTGGGTTTTTGGTTTGGAGGGAAAGGTAAAGAGAGAGAAGAAACAGAGTTATCCATTGTTGTTGGATTTGTTTTTTTTTTGGTATTTTTAAGGTTTTAAGGTAACGCAGGTTGTGGTGATTTGTGAAATTTCACCTTTTGTTTTGTTTTTTTTACCTCAACGGTAATTATTATCTGTTTTCTAATTTGAAATAATAAGATTGTAACTAATATTGTGTAAGTATACTATTACGTGGATAATTTTCACAAATCTTTTTTTAGTTTTTTTTTTTTTTTTTTTTTTTTTTTTTTTTTTTTTTTTTT
>JBBPBS010000529.1:1034662-1077009 GCA_037974835.1 Cicer judaicum | reverse complement strand
TGTATTTTTAATATTTTTATATAACATTGAATCGTATACATAGATCTTATATAAATTGGTGCGTGAGATATACAATTAAATGAATTATTATGTTAAAAAATAAAGGTAGAAAATACAACTCAAGTTCGTAACAACCATTTCTTTTTGTAATAGTGACAAGTTTTGCATCATCAATCAATTTAGTATAAATCCCCATAAAAAAAACATAGTTTAGTTATGTCAAATAATTTAAAAATTGTTTTAAATGAGAAGTTATTTTAATTATTTTCTTATAAAAATTATTTTTTTTTATAATTAATTTAAGGAAAATGTAATTTTCATTAGAGTAGACATAAAAAAATTTTAATTTTTTTAAATGTAATAAACGTACCATAAATGTATGATAGAGTTTTTATTAGTAAAAAATTCATGAGATATTATATTAATATTTTTTTTTATCTTAAACTTCTAATTTTAAAAGGATTAAGCTATGATAATTTGGACTTCAAATGAGAAGTAAGTCTAATTAAGAAATATTTTATCCAGAATACGAATTCTGATGCTTCTTTCGAACGATTTATTTTTAGTTAAAATTTATTCACTTAGTTAAATATTATGTTAATCTATTATTTGTTGGTTTTAAATTTTTTAATAATACTTATTAAATTAATTTGTTTTATTTATTCACTCTTTCATATGTTTTAAAGATTGCGTTGTTAAGTTATTAAAAATATTTACTCTCTCATATGTAAATTTTTTATGTTATATTTTGTATCAATCATGTTTGTTCATGCATTGCTTAATGATAGGAATGAGTGAAACCGATAGGAATGAATGAAACCATTCCAACTTAATAGTCTTAGACACCAAAATTTGTCAAAATATGCCAAACAGTTATTAGTTTACAAGGATGTTATTGGTAGTTATATGAAATATGCCAATCAGTTATTAGTTTACAAGGATGTTATTGGTAATTATATGAAATATTACGGATTAAACTAATAAATTATTGGTTGCTATGGTAAACATAAAAGATAAAAATTCTATATCTAACTATTGGTACATTAAATATTGTATAGTGGATGGTTAAACATTGTATATAGTTTTCTTACATTGAATAGTTTAAACAATAAAATTCCTATGAATTTAACTATTTTAAAGTGAATTATTCATTTTAGAAAATAAAGTGAGTAATATCAAATATGATAATTAAATAAATGGTTGATATAATATACACATTAATGATGAATCATAAATAATTAAAATATCAACTATTGATTCACTCATCTTATCAATTTTTGATGTGTCGGTGGTGGTCAATTTTACATTTTGTTCTTCCTTTACAAAATTGAAGTACCCCTTGAAGGATATCAAAATATCATATTTCTACCTTATATACAAGTGTGTGATATTCCTCCTACCTAAAATTTTCTTATTTTTCAATTTCCAACAACACTAACTCTTATTAATGTCATCATTATTTCTAACAATCTTTATTAATATCATCATCATTTTCAAAATCTTTTCTTAAGGTTATTATTCTCATCAAAGTATTAACACATTCTTTTGGTTTTAGGCTTCCCATCAAAGTATTTCCTCCAACAATTGTAGGTGGACAATTCATGGATTCATAGCCAAATCAGATCTGTCGATAGAAGAAAAATATCAATGGTAAGAAAATTAGAAAAATTAAGATTGGAAATTTAGTAAATACAATTGAATACATGACACACAACAGAAATACTAAAGAGATATATAAATGTATCAATAGAAATGAAAGATATCCATGTATTAATGAAATAAAAATAAAAAACTATAGAAAGATGAAGGTCAATTCAAAAGATACATTCAAATTCAACATTGATATATGTGTTTATCAATCATGTGTAACTGTAAACAGAGTCATAACAATAAATTATATCTACCTAAAAAGTGTGCACATGTTGTGTTGAAATCGATGCTGTTCATAAAGTTCTATTGCTTAATGAATATCTGAGCTGCATGGTTGGAAACTAAAGATTTTAATCATATAATATGTGTAAATGCATTTAGCCTCTCCATTAGATTTTCATTTTAATTATACTTAAAATTTTAGATTTTACAAGTCTTTGCTAAAAAGTGTACAAACATTCCTGGAAGAAAGCCCTTATATTTCTTTTACGATAATGCTTCAATTAAGAATATTTATACGGTTAGTAAAAATCTGAAGTAAAAACTATAATTTAAATATAATAAATTAAAAGACTAATGGTGATACTAATTATATTTACACAAATTGTTAGATCAGCTAGCATTGAAAAATTAACTTCCCAACGTAATTAATTACTCTTATCCTGAGTCGCTGATATTCAAAGAGAATTCCTATATAAAATTAAGGAAAAACTAAATTTTAATTTCAATTGAATAATTTAAAACTACATTAGATCATGAGGATAATCACAAGAACAATTTTAAAAATAAAACCTACATAGTTTCTTTGAACAATATTCAAAATATGGGTTTGTAAATCTATTTTAGTGGTCGTATGGTTTGAATTGATTTTGAAGCAATAAATCATTCAATTCAAGTATTTACATAATATTTTATTCTATTTGAATTGCTTTCTAAAAAAAAATTGATTCAATATAACCGATATGGTTAAATGAAACTTGGGATTAAATTGATTCATTTATTTTTATTTTTTTTAAATAAATTAAAAATAAATATATTTAAAAAACGTTCTAAGCACAAGAAATTTTTAGAGCAAAAACAAAAGAAATTTTATAATGTTTACAAGAAATTTATACGGTTAGAAATACAAACTAAATTATTCAAACTAGAAGTAAAATAATTAACCACAAGTGATACCAATACACTCTAAAGGTTGGGAACACCATTAGTTATACTTATAACAAAATTCTTTTACATGCAATTTGATCCACCTCCTTGCTAAAAGTTTGGCACGCTCAATAATAAGATTTGCATTCAAAACATGCTAACATAATGGACTATTTCAACTTCCCCACAACCTGCTACACATTATTGATCTTCTACAGAAATGATTCCTCGACGGAACAAATTTTCCATCGTAGGCAACCTATCATGAAACAACCTCCACACAAATAATGATACTTTTGTTTGGACAAAAGGATACCACACTAGGTATTGAAATGGAGGTATGTTGATACTAGCGACAAACTTCTCCCGTAGAATAAAATATGCCTCATTTACTAAATATGATCCTCCTTGTGTATTGTTCCATGATCACTTATCAAATACATTAACTTGCAAATGAACGTTAGCCAATAAAATTCTACATTGCTCCACTAATTCCTCATTCCACGCAAACAACTGCCTCTACCATCTCCACCCTTGAATACCCTTCTATCACAACATCTCTATCATAACCTCTACATTTTCCTCTTGTTGCAAAGACAAATGAAATAACCTACTAAATTTCTCAGGCAAGACCACACCAATCAACCATGGATCCTTCCAAAACAAAGTATTACTCTCATTCCCAATAATTTTAAACAATTTTCTATCAAATCATTCCTCTTCAATATCAATTCTTCCCCCTCGAACTGCCTCCCTAAATTCCCCAACTTCCACTCCATATTTATTGATCAACACCTTAACTCAAAGACCCTCTCACTCAGTATTTAACCTCCAACGTCATTTACCACGAGCTTTATTAAAAAAATTCAAATCTCAGACTCCTAATCCACCCTTCTCTAAAGACAGACACACATTCTCTCAATTTACCCAATAAATTCATTTAGTATTTTTATCAAAACCTAATTATATTATATGTTAAAGAATATATTACAAAATAAATAACATCAACACAAATAACATATAATATACTATAAATGAATTAACATTGTGAAGTAACAAGAATAAATTTTATTTCCATCATATGAAATACTACAAAAAATAAACTAATATATATAATGAGATCTCAAATTTGATCAGATAATTTTCGAAAAACAATATAAAAAAATATCCAATGAAATTTAATTTGTTTTTTTCTATTTATTAATTTGTAATTTTTATTTAGATCGACTCTATATTTGATGTTAGAACATCTTGAAAATCAACAAAAACAATTATATCAAAATATATATATATATATATTACAAGAAATTTGCCATATACTAACGGTTGTTTTGGTTGTTTTTAGTAACGCCCTTGCTGTAAATTTTTTCTAGAAGCTGTTATGGTGCTTTTGTTTAGCTTAGCAGAATGCCTGAATTCATCAGGAGTAGTATTGTTGCTATAGTTCCTTTTGAATTACTTTGTTTTAATTATATTGCTTTATTTTTTTCTGGGTGTAAGTAATTAGCAATATGAGGGGTATGGTAATATAAGTTGTATTCAAGATTCATATAAAATTTATTCCTGCTAAATTATATGTTTTGATTATTCTTATTCCTTTTCTTATCAAGTTTATACAGTGTAGGACTCTTAGAGATATCACAGTGCAACCAGTTTCACGTAAGCTCTATTTTGAAGACATACATTTTGTTCATTTATGTTTGTCTAATTTTTTGTTAATGTGTTATAATCCTTACTTGAGATTATTCAAAAATATTATTATTTTTTATTTAGAGCAGCAATGGCACGAAGAAAAAAGTTAAATATTAGGAATCAGACAAGTGATAACGAAAGAATACAAAATGTTCCTACCCATACAAACTCAACAAACATGCAAGAAAGTAATGTTGCAGAAGTTGCCATACATAAGTCTATAGAATCTCACTCTATTCCTTCTCACATAGAAGCTAAAGAAGAATCAATTGAAAAAAGTATAATTTTTATGTCATTTCATTTGTTATACTTTATTTATGTAAACATAGTGATTTATGTTTGGCTTAATTGCAGTTTTAGTCCTCCTATTTTAGTTAAATTACGAAAGTAGTCCCTCCATTTTGTTTCTCCCCAGTTTTGATCCTCAAACAGAATTTTGGTCCAAAATTTGATGAAATTTCATTTTTAAAGTCGTATTACACCATTTATAATCATAAATTTCAGGTACAATTGTTAAAAATGAGATTTTGAGGCATGATATGACTTAAATAAATGTAAAAAAAATAAAATTTCATGAAATTTTTGATCAAAATTCTGCTTGGAGGACCAAAACTGGGAAGAAGCAAAATGGGGGATTACTTTTACGATTCAGCTAAAATAAGGAGACTAAAACTGCAATTAAACCTTTATATTTTTATGACTTTTGTTTTACTTGTAGATGTAAAACCTAAACGAGTTAGAGGTCCAATAAGAATGTTAGATGTGTGAGAGATGGAAGATGGTGGTGTCATAATTGTTCATTTGGACAACCACGGTCGGCCCATTGGGAATGAAGCAACAACTCTCACTCGTTTCATAGGTAGTGTGGTTAGAAGACATCAATATGCTCCAATTAGCTACTATTCATGAAAAGATATGCCAACGAATTTCAAAGAAGAAATGTAATTGATAGAGATATTATTATTGTAAATTGGGTTGATAGAGGTATTAATAGAGTTTCAAAGAAGAAATGCTGAAATTATTTTTCCATCAAAAGTTGTAATATAACTTATTTTTTTTATATATCTCATTTTATAGAGTAAATTTGAGTTTGTTTCTCCAATAAATGACTCAATAAAAGAAATGATAAAATTTTAGCTGAATGAGAAGCGGAGGAAATGGAAAAGTGATTTAAAGTCAAAGGCATAAAATTCAAGTAAGACAAAGTTGCAACTGCCATACTTGATGATACTTGATGATAGGGTTGACCCAAATACCTGATGGATTAACCCTGGCAACAATGCTACACCATAACAGCGTCTAAAAAAAAGTTACAGCAACCATTGGCTTGCTTCAGCACTTCTATCTCCATTCCAAAATCCTTTAACAATGCAGTAACAAAAGGTTAATCATAAACTATTGGGACATTGTCCTTCAAAGAAAATTTTATTATTGTAATGGCATAAAAAACAATGAATAATTGCATTTGGCAATTTTTTGGGTCGAGACTGATTTAATCATATACCGAATAACACCAGTTAAGATATACAAATGAAACCTAGTTTGATTCGTGTACTTTATAAATAGGGGTTTAAAATCAACATGAGTCATTTTAGACCTGATAAAATGATGTATTATTTATCAAATTATTGCAGTATTCTCATTTATATTGAAGAACTGCAGAAAAATTGTAAAAATAATTGGGGATTTTTAAGAAAAATTGCAGAAACATGCAAACCTTGACTCAAGAGATAACTGGAGATTGGTGTCGTGTTGATAAGATTTCTGGCCGGCAGCAGGGTGCAGATTGCAGCGGTGGCGACCGGTGAGGTTTTTCGTTGAAGGATGGTTGTTAAATGAAAATTGATGCGGTATCGGCGGCAGCGAGATTGCTTGTTGAAGATTGCAGCCACGACTGAAACGAGGAGCGGCGGTGGCGAGGCTGCTCGTTAAAGGAAGGTTGCTCGTTGAAGATTGCAGTGACGGCGGCGACGGTGAGGTTGCAAATGGAGGTGTTGGGTGGAGAGAAGGGTATTCAAAGCAGCTCGTAGGTTTAGGGATTTTGCAGCAGATGATGGTCATTCGAAGCAGCGCAGCTATGTATTTGGCCGCGGGAACTCAAAATTTTGGGGCGGGACTTAATTTTTATTTTATTTTAGAGTATACAAACTATTTAACTATGTAACTGAATACCTATCTCTAAATACCTACCTATGTAACTGAATACCTATCTCTCAGAACAAAACAATCACATATTATCAACTTTAATATCATAAAGTTGATGTCAATGTTAATATTTTTCCTTTAAAACCACGGTCAACATACTCAATAATCCAAATTAACGAAGCAAACAATTTGAATTAATGCATTTAGATTTAGTGGGGATGAATGGACTCAATTTGGTGATGAATACTCCACCTAAAAACTCAATATAAATAATAAATTTAATTAATTAAACCGTTAAATTAAAATTTTTTATTGAGTAAATCAACTCCACAAATTTGTATATAATTTTAAAATTATTTGATACTTCATTAAATAATTTCAATTTAGAGTATAATAAACTTGTAAAAATTTATGGTTAAATTACATAACTACAAATTTTTTATTTTTATAAAACTTTGTGAACCTCATCATTAATATATTGTGTTACTAATCAATAATTGAATTAATGAAATTCATTATTTTATTTAGTTTTTAAACGGAATAATTTTTTTGATACTTACTCCAATAGTCGACGGATCATCGCCCTTTATATTTAGTTTACTTTTTGTTCATACTTGATAAAAAAAATATTATCTATTTATTTAACTTTGTTTTTAGCAAATCTTTTTAATTAACTTATTTTTAACATCAATATCTTTTTATTTAACTTTTTTTTTACAAATAAAATGATTTCATTTAACTTTCTTCTATGCTTCTTTTTTATTAAAAAAAAAAAAATATTCATTCATTCAAATTGGTAAAAATCACATCGATCAAGAATAATACAATTTAAAATCCCTAAAATAAAAAAGAATGAATTTGCAAACAATTTCACAACATCCAAATTAATTTAATAAAGTAGAAAAATATTTATAAATGTCGAAAAACCTACATTATGATAAAATTAGTTATCGGAATACATATGTCCTTGTAGCTTAACGTTGATGATGTCAAAATCATTCATTGCATGTGCACTGTATCAAATTTGATTTGTTAATCTAAATCAAATGAATATTACTGCAAGACGGAAAATCAAAACACCACACTAAGACAACGAAGAAAACAACGTCGTACTTGGACGATTGAATCACAAATAAAACAAGAAGAAAAAAAAATTAATTGTATGTAGATACGATACTTTGTCAAAATGATATTAGATACAATACCAATTCGAAACAATGATTTGCCAACAAGCTATTATGAGGTAAAAAAGTTGGTGTCAAATATGGGAAGAGATATAAAGAGAATAGATTATTAAGTCAATTGATATATCTTGTTTCACGACAACGAGTTTGGTACAAAACATGCTGACCTACTTGAATGTATATTTAGTCAAGAACTAAGATATCATGTAGGAAAAATATATGACATGAAGGGAGAAATTGATTCCATGGAAAGCAATATATTATTTTGCTTATTGTATCAAGATTGTAGAGGATGTTTGTATTTATGCAAATTGTCGACAAAATGACATGGCATTATTAAAATAGAAGAAATTCAAGTGATCAAATGTGACATTCGTTAGATGGTCTAGAGCCCTAGGTATGAGTCTGGCACCTTCTTTTTGCGAAGGACCATACCCTAGGTGCCTATCTTACATGTTCAAATAGTGAGGAAATTGGCTCTGGGTATGCATCTAACACGTGCATATAGTGAGGGTCTTGGCCCTAGGTATTTGCAATCTCACATCAATTTTGCGAGGGCTCTGGCTTAAGGTACTCAATAAGGGTTCCTCCCCTAACTCATTCCTATCAGCCTTATATTAAAGCCTTATGGCCCTTAAAAATGGGACTTTTCCCATGATATTTTACCATTTGTTAGGGTTTATGGTCCTAGGTATTTCTCCTAATTCTTGTAGTGATATAATTAAAAGTAGAGACAAAAACAACTTACATTAATATTTTTATATCAAAAATGATTTTCAACCACCCATATCCAATATCCAATACTTGAAGAAGAAAAAATAGTTAAGGAAAACAAAATTGTGTGGGGTTGCAACTTGGGTTAAAAAGAGGTTTCTTTTATTCTTAATGCTTTTATTTATTTATGAAATTCTATCCTTAGTTCTTCTTTTTTTATTATAAGTACATCCATTACTTTATATGATAATTTTTTCATGGACAAATATTATCAAGTAGCTCCATTATTTTACATGGAGTAAATAGTCAAACTGTCCCTTAAAATTGTAAGAGAAGTATATTTACTTTTGAAATTTGAAAATAGACAAATAACACCTTGAAATTGAAGAATGTCGGACAATATAATCCATTATTTAGTTTGTTCCAATAATGAAGTTCACGTGAACGTTAACTACTTATGTGATGAGTCCAACCATTGTCAGTAAGAGATGATCATTTTGTCATATTTTGAAAATATGAGAGGTTAATTTATTCAATTTTAAAAATAAAATTAAAAGATACAAGTTATAATTTAGCTTTTCAAGTAAAAAAAAAAACAAAAAAAAAACTATAACTCTAGGCCATTAAAAGATACAAGTTATAATTTAGCTTTTCAAAATTTTGGTAGTCTTTATGTTGGTGTAGTTGGATTTTGAACATAAGTTGAATTCATATGTTCGAGTTCAAAACCACACTATAATTAAGAAAAGAAATACCAAAACTTAGACTAAGCATGTCGAACTAAAGACATTCGCTAAATTTAAAGGGAAAGAACTACGACACCACTTCAATTTTTAGGATGTTAAGCGAGTTAGGTAATTTATATATATATTCAAAATAATGCATTTACTTATTAAAAATTAAAAAATGTTGGGGTGACTATGTGTCTTAGAGAAGATTTGTCACCTTTTTTAAATTTTTTTTTTTTATAGTGTTCAAATCATAGAAAATGAAATAATTTAAAAATCACTTATTCTTCCTCCGTGGAAAAAAACTTAAACTCAATGATTCTCAAATGACAATATAAAATAATGTTAAAATTGCTGCAACAAAAAAGAACATTAAAAGATAATATTTTTCATTTGTTAAAAATAATTTCTCCATTTCGTTTCCACTTAAAAGAAAATAAAGACCCTGTTATTTAATGTTGTGAATATATAAATATTCAATTATACAAAATATATATCACCATTTAAAAAAATGTATTTATCCACCCAACTTTAATAATGGAGTTTCCCTTGACAAACAAAGAGGATTCCTACACGCATATTTCAATATAGTAAAAATTGCGAATCTAAAACATTTATTATCTAAATTATACAAGTTATTTATATAATCTCTAATTAACAAACACTTTTCGATGCACTTTTATGATATATACAATATATTACTGCTATGTTTCAAGTAATCCTCTTCACACTCCAAAAAGCATAACGGAACGGTTTGCTTTGGATTTAGATGGGAAAAATCAAACCAATCAAAAGTGTTGGATTTGGTCCAAAAAAAATCACAAAGTATGAAGTATCAGTTCTAAACGGTTACTCGCACAAATTGTTTTTATATTATTGAAATATGATTAGTCGTTAAACTATCACTAATCCATCAATTTAGTCCTAAAGTATAGTTATCTTTCAAACTTTTAAATAACATGACGAACTAAATTGATGATTAATTATAGTCTATATACTATTTATTATGATACTATAGTTCAAAGTCAATCAAATTTAATAGATGATGATAGTTCATAAAAAAAAGTATATAAAATTTCAAATTAGCATATAATGCATAAATAATTTTAAATTAATTTATTCTATGCAATATCGTGAGTGGAGTCTGATACAAAGTGTCACTTTCTTATCTAGCTCCTATAGCAAATTTATCCCAATAGTGCTCCCAACTTGATCGAAATCACCGAAAAAACCAATGTCGAATAAATTTTATTTTTCGTTTAATTTAAAGACCATGCCTAACATGCACAAGCGATAATTTCAAATTCATTTATCCCCAAAAAATTGAAATACTAACAAATAATAGACAGAAATGTAACTTTGTTCAAAGTCGGCTTTTGTTATCTAACTTAAAAGTTAAACTTCGCTTGAAATGCAACTTCGTATGAGAGTATCATATGGAATTTAGTAGTCAGATGTTAAAAAGAAAGTGAAGCGCAATGAAAAATAATTTTATGCGCATGAGACGAAATTGTAGACAGCAGAAGATACTTCAAATGGTGTGTTGGTGAAACAACAATCATCTTTTCTGGGGAATAGATCCTTAGCTGTAGAAAACTCTGCAATTTTCTGCAGTGGTTCATTATTCTTTTGCTAGATATTTGTTACCAATCTACTATAGTATGGTTGTCATTGGCATAAATAAACTTACTAACATACACATTTATAAAAACTAACACATGCTGCTTTGTAAATGCATCAAAATGATATTTGGTCGGTAACTAGTTAATGATAAAAATTCACTTCAATGTGATAGCAAAACAAAAGTGTGTACCTAAATTAGAGTAACAATAATAACTAGAGCAACATAACCATAATAAACAATCAAAATCCCTAGATACTTAACTCAAGCCAGAAGCAAAATTCATTCCCATGGCGAATAATCCCAAAATGAAAAGGAAAAGATAACACATACTATGTGTGGATCTTGCAACTCATTGGGCTTTCACATGCTGCAAAACAACATTGTAGGCTTCATGCTCCTCCCCAAAGTCCTGCACCGAGACAACAGTTTAAATATTAATAACACAATAAAAAACACTAATAAAAAACACAATAAAAAAAATCTCTATAGAGTTCATACCTTGACAACCACACAGGAGCAGCCAGTTACTTTCCTAGCTTTTCCCTCAGAGTCAATCTTGCACAACTGCAAGGATAAAGCCAAAAATCATTAATACAAGAAAACAATGAAATGAAACTAAGAAGTCACCAAGATTCAGAAACCTAGTTTGAAAGTTGAAACATAAACAAGGAACAATCAAATCAAACATGCAACATTTGACCAATAAATGTGATATCCATTGAATTCCACAAAGGAAATAAATTAATATTGTTCACTGTCGATGAAACTTACACCAGCCCATTCTCCGAGTGTCTTTGCACTGGGAACTGTCAGCAGGCTAACATTGTGTTGAGCACAAAGAGCTTTGACAAGTTTAACATAGTCAGGTTGGTCACAATCTTCTGCAAGAACACAGAGCTGTCCAGCATGTTTCTCAATTACTTTTGCACCTTCATGAAGCCCACGTGCAAGACCACCATATGCAAGTGACTTCCTGAGCACAAGTTGCAGGGCAGTCATGATGTCCATCGGCTCACCTGGAATTGCAGCGGCTGCGACGGCAACGGGCTCGGCTGCAACAACAGCGTCCTCACTGCATAACAGAGGAACCAATATAAGAATTGTGTCTTAGACAAAGATACACAAGACTACAGCACTAAACTAACAAACTACGCAAATCACGCAGATCCAATACACAAACAAAAGAATGAGAAAAATGTTTACGAAAAGTGCCTACAAGAGAATCACATTCATGAGTTGACAAGTAATAAGCAATGTAACAATTTATTAAAATATAGCCCAAAACCATAATCAACAACAAAAGAATATAAGAATGAGAAAAACTTTTACTAAAAAAGCTACAATAGAATCACGTTCATATGTTAACAAATATGTAGTAATAACTAATGTCATGATTTTAAATATTATAGTCCACAATCACAACCATAATGTCAAGGTTTTTTGTGTCAGCAACAGCTGCATTAACCTCATTTATCTACAATTTCCAGCAATATTGAACATATTCAAAACTAACAGACCAAACACACAAACTCTGCAAGACTCAAATACCAATTAGTCAATTCCACAAACTAAAGAACAAGAAAAACTTTCACAAAAAGGACGTCAAATGAATCACTATATGTTGACAAGTATGTAATAAGTAATGTCATTATTTTTTTTACAATGATGGTCGACAACCATAATGTCAAGGTTTGTTGGGGTCTCCACAACAATTTCATCAACCCCATTTATCCACATTTTTGGGCCCTATAAAGAGTCGCAACATAAGAAACCGACAGCAATAAAACAATTCAAACCACGTCCAGTCCATCACAAAAGTTTGCCAGTAGGTCTTTGCAATTAATCTCTCTTTCTCTGACCAAACAATTTAACTAAACGAGAATACATTAACCACAGATCTCATAACCGAAATGGCAACCATAACGCAACAACACATGTATCAACCACAATTGTCCACAATTTTCGGATATATAAAAAATAACAACTTAACAATAACACAATTTAAACAAAGAATGCACTATCCAATCCAATTCAGCTTCTTTAACTAGCCAATCAAGATAACTACACGATAATATGTTAACAAATAACAATCATATAATTACAGTAACAGACTTCTTCTTAACATTCCAATTTGCAATTTAAATATAACACCCAATGTACCAAAAGTTTATCCTAAAACAATAAAAGAGAGAACAACAAATCAAATTAAACTAAAATATCTTACCCTGACATTTTCCTTGTAGATTAAAAAAAGCTTTTTCTGCACAAAAAACAACAAAAACAAATCAAATCTTGCACTATAACACAATAATCACAAACTCATAGAAAAAAACTTTATCTTTTTTTTACCATCCCTCTATTTGTTTTATTTTATCAAATTTCACTAAACTAATTAAGCAGAGAAATGGAAATTGTGCAATTGATTGCAACATTAACACATGCTAAAACCAATATTGTTGATAAAATTCGAAATAATAAAGAAAAGGAAAAAGGTGGACGGAGAATCTCACTGTTGGTGGCGGCTAATGACAGACTCCGGTAGCGTGAAGTTCAGTGCGACGTGAAGAACTATGCGGCAGCTAAAGAGTTTTTGTTGTTTTAGGGTTTTGTTATCTAAAAGGCCAATTCTAATAAAGGTAGTGGATTGGGCTTGGATCACAATCTATAAAGTAAAACTAAATTTCCCTCCCGTGGATTGGGCTTGGGCCAATTCTCGGTATTTTGTTCATGATTAATAATACATTTGATAGTGAAAATAGGATTGATAATATTATGAAAATTTTCAATTTGAAGAGTGGAAGAACGACCAATAAAATTAAAAATTTTAATTTTAATAAATTTTTTAGAGTTCTTTAGTTATAGATTATAATAAAACTGATTTTAGTATTTAACAATTTAAATATTAATTTTTAAAGATTTTTTAAAAAATGATAAAATTGTTTTGTAGTTGTATGAAAATCATTTTTTTTTAAATCAATCATGAAAAATGTTTTTTTTTAAGAAACTACTAAACAACTTCTCATTTTTTAGATTGTAATTTTTTCCAAAAGTTGTAACAAGCATAACAAAACTTTCCAAATTAATTATATTTAGAAAAACAATAAAAACTGTAACAAACGAACTCTTACTCTCTATTATAAAGTTCTTCAAATTTAGTCTTAAAATATAGTTTTTTTCTTTCATTACTTTTAAATCAATTCATGTTTATTATTTAAATTTCTTAATAATTTGTTTATGCATATATATTACATTCTAAGGGTCTCCCCCATAAAAATTTATTTATTTTTTAATAAAATATAAATTTTTAAGCGCCAAAATAATATTAAACATTCATATTAAATTGATTCTTTATTAAAAAATTCTAAACATTTTGTAAGAGAGATGTCTTTATAACATCTTAAACACAGTAAAAAATTATTCAAACATTTAAAAAATATATATGAGTTAAAAAAAATAAAACTATAAACTTTTTCAGAGATTAAAATTGAATAATTTTTTATAAAGAATAAAAACAAAACTTTAAACTATTTTATTTATTTATTTATTTATTTATTATTCTCAAATATAATGCACTATATACTTAGTGTATTATAATTGTTCTTAATTAAGTGGTAATCTTTGTTATGAATTTCTATTTTAGTGTTTTGTGTTCTTGAGATTTTTGAAATTTTTTGTTTCAATTTGTTGCATTTCATTCAAAATCTTGTTCAATCTTGAGTTGTTTGTTAATTATAAGAATTATAATATGTATATGAAGGTTTATTTGGGTGATTACTTATTGTTATTTTGGGGAAATTTCTAGTCCTTAGCTGGGGCTTTCGAGAAAAAGAAATATGATTTAGTTTCACATCTTGGTGATATTTGTTTGATTCAAAATTTCAATTGCAAATTTATTTTTGATATTATGACTTCTATGCATATCTGATTCTGAAAATTCAAAAGCCTAAATCGATTAAAAAAACAAAACCAATTCAAATATGCAGAGAAAAACTTGAAAATATAATTTTTTGCAACAACAAAAAAGTGATTATGCACATAAGTACTTATTGAAGAAAAAAAACATTTTGCAATAAAAAAAATCTAGAATTGTCCACAATCAAACATCAAAAAAATTTGTATTCTTGTTACCTCTTTTAAGCATTGCAACTTTGATTTTGATACATTACCTTCCATATATTTGGATCATTTAGTCATTTAGTTCTAATCTTTTTTATTTCTTTGATAATTTATTTGAATGTGTCTTCATTTACTTAATTTTTATTGTTTGTCATTTTAAATTCTTAGTTTCGTCTTAGAATTTTTCTTCTTAAAACTCTTGTGTTGATAGATTTTGTGGACTTGTTACACTGTGTTTGGATTATTGTTTGGGTTCTTTTTAAGAACTTGAAATAGAAGTTTGGGTGGGAAAAGGCAAAGCGCACATCATTAAAAAAATCATAATTCAGTGATATACATAAGCGATTCCTTTCTTAAGTATAAATACTTAGTGATTGATAAGAGACTTATTTTTATTTGCTTAACTTGTTGTTATTTGCTTGATTATTGTGGTACTCGTTGATTTGTTGTTTTTGAAATCATGAGTGGAAGTTAACCAAACCCCCTTTCTCCTATAATCACTCATCTTATGGGTCATTTTACAAAAATTTGGAATATTCAAATAAATTCCTTGAGAGAAGAGCTTGTGAATCAAAGAGATATGGAATCTCATCATGGAAGATCATCTCAAAATAAAGATAGGTTTGAAATTTAGAAAGAAAGAAGATATAGAGGTTATGATGAGAAGAAAATGAGGTATGAAATAAGAAATATAAAAAAATAAAGAAAAAAGAAAAGAAGATTAGAGGTTATGTTGATGAGGAAAAGATGTATGAAAGGACAAATAGAGAAAAAGGAAAGAGGCTTAGAGATTTTGAGAGAGATGATATAAGGTATGAAAATACGTGTAAAATATAAAAATGAGGCTCAAGAAAAAAGGAGACATATATCATATCATGAATATATTAGAGATTTTGTATTAGATCTAAAGTATGTGGAATATCTTTATGAAAATGGATATGCAAAAAAGGTAAGAAAAATAGAGAAGCTAGCCTTTATAGAGAAAGAGAAAGAGGAAAAAGATAAGTTAGCCTTGAGAGAGAAATAGAAAATTAAAGAAGAGAAAGTATAAGAGGAGAAACATTTGAGAGACAAAGAGCAAGAAATTGACTCCAACTATTTATTTAACTTTGACAATTCTCTTGTGCGAGTGCTTGAAGAAGTGTCTCTAAAGGAGGAATGTCATCAATACATTGACTTTGAAATCAAAGAGAAAGATGGTGGTAAAAATGAAAGTCTATTTAAACAACAGAGTGAAGCAAATGGAACAATATTAGTGCTTGAAGGTGATTGGTCAAAGGTTGCTCAAAATGATGCTTGAAAGGAAATTATTGAGTCACCATTTGTTTATGATAAATAGAATATTCATGAGACTCAACTTGTTTTGAAGCAATTACAAATACAAATTAATGTATTGTTTGCTACAAATTTCAATCCAAAAAAAGGTATATTTGGTCATGAATGTCAACTTCAAAAGGTATATAACTTATCTCAATCTTTAGAATTTCTTACCTTAACCATAAATGTGATAAGATGTTAATTGTTCCAAATGAAAATGTGTTTCCACGACTTATTATATTTGATAACGTTTCCAAATTTCCATTTGACCATGGTGGATAGGATGAGCTTGTGGTTTATTTGGATTCTTTCTTCATGTATGATATAATGGAGCTCAAATTTGTGGTCAAATAGAAGGATAGAAAGATAAGGACCTCAAGAGCATGCAAATGATCTATATTTTAATAAATTAGGATGGACTTTATTTATTTTAATTTGATTTGTAATAATTCTTAGTTTGCTTTAATTTAGAGTTATAATAGTTTTAATATAGATTTAGTCGATGTTATATGTAAGTGAACATACTTTGCTTCCTTGTATTTAGTTTATTTTAGAAAAATATGATGTAAGCCCAATATTGACCAAGATAATGGTGTCACTTATGAACTAGGTTTAGAGATAGTTTTACTATAAATATGAATTTGTAACCTCATTCAGACATGTTTGAAATAAATTATAATTTCTCTCATGAGAATTGTAAGTGAGATGTGTCTCATCTTTGAGTTCTTAGATTATAATTTGTTTGATTCTTATCAATGATATATTTACCATTGTGGTGATTCCTCATTGACTTATCAATTTTGTTGATTGTGGCGCCTTCCTTCTTCATATTCTCAACCTTATAATGTTTTTTCTTTCTATTCCATTTTATTTTATCAATTTATTTGTAGAAATCACTTGGTAAATCATTCATCTCATGTGGAAGCAACTCAATTCCACATTAGGATATTAAGTTTTGGTTTGAATTTCCACCACAAAGGTGAAACCATATGGATAACCGTAGGAAATTGCATGAAAAAGTGAGAGATTAGGTTTATTTGTTCTATTATTGTTGATAATACAAATGCTAACAAGATGTGGTGCACATGTATTGAACTTGATTGTCACTGATGACTTGAAGGAAATTGACTCATCAATTGCTAAAATAAGGGTTGCATGTAAGTTTGTCATGTCTTCTCCTAGTAGGTTGACTACTTCTAAGAAGCGTGCATAAGTTGTGAATGTATGTTATAAAGTAATTGTAACACTTGATGCACAAACTAGGTGGAACTCCACTTTTTTTATGTTAGATATTACTGAAAAATATGAGCATGCATTTTATCACTTAGAACATGTTGATTTTTTGTGTCTAATTGTATTGAGATATGATGATGTCCTAATGAAACTTATTTGGAAAATTTTCGTATTTTTGTGTAATTTTTTAAAACTTTATATGAAGCGACTGTCTTTTTTAGGTCATTACATGGTACAACCAACACTTTTTTTTAAGCAGTCGATTGAAAATAAAAAAACATTGACTAAATGGAAGAATAAAAAGGAAGCTATTTTGAAAAAGATGATTACATACTTGCAAGTAAAATTCAACAATTATTGAGATAGTGGTGAGATAAATTTTCTTCTGCTTGTTGTTGTTTTTCTTGATCCCTGTTATATGCTTGAGTATATTGAGTTTTACTTTAAAAGAATGTATGACACTGAAAATAAGTGCAACGATATGGGGAAAAATCTTTACAATCTCACTGGTAAATTGATTGAAAACTATATTGTTTTGTATCTCATTACTAGTGAAGCTCGAATTCCAACATGCATTCATAGTCTAACGTTGAAAACGGGGATGGGCAATATTAGGAACATTTTTTTAGATTGAACATGAAGAAAAACAAGGCGAGTTGCAAAAAACTAAGTTGGATAGATATTTGTCGTGACCTAAAATTTCGAGTGTTTCTCGAATTCAATGAAGTCGCCACCAAAATTTATTTTAAAATAGGCAAAATATTGGAAAACCCTTAAAAATAGAAAGAAAAAAAATGCTATTTGAAACCAAATTTTGAGTTCGGGAGTCGATTATGCATAGGGAAGATATCAACGCCCTACGACATCCATTAAAATACTATTACCTATAATTAATTGTGCAACATTAATATTAACTTAAGTATATTTATTTTTCCTTATTATTAAATTTTAATAACAATTATTACTATTTTTTAATATGATTTTCGAATAAATGTGCTTAAGAAAATACTATTACCTATAATTAATTGTGCAACATTAATATTAACTTAAGTATATTTATTTTTCCTTATTATTAAATTTTAATAACAATTATTACTATTTTTTAATATGATTTTCGAATAAATGTGCTTAAGGAATAAAAAACGAAAATAAAATACAATTTATTAATGCGCTTGCCAAGAATGTGATCTTGCTCCTACGTATCTCCCAGTGCGACGGAGAAATCAAATCTACGTAGTTCTTAAAAAAATGCGGGTGTGTTGAATGTGTTGTAAAGAAAATTTGTTTTGTGATAAAAAAATGTTTTGATAAAATAGAAAAATAAATTAGTTTGATTTGAATAAATATTTTAAAATATAAGTTTTAGGACGGTCAAGTTGTACAACTTGTGTCTCAAGACTCAAGGAGTAAAGAAAATGTCACATCTAATTTAATTCTCTTAAAAAAAATATTTTATATTATTTTTGAGTTTCATATAAATTTAAAATCCATCAAGTTATACAATACGTGTCTTAACAAATCAAAGATAATAAGTAATACTATATCAAATTTATAAGTCGATTTTAGATTAGTTCATTAAAATAAATAAATAACTAAATAAAATGAATAAAATAAATAAATAAAGAGAGTTTTAGAACTATCAAGTTATGCCACTTGTGTCCTAACAACTCAAATATTAAAAAAATATTACATCTAATTAATTTTAAATATAATATTTTTTTATATTTTTTTATATTTTTTTACGATGAAGTTGATATTAGTTATGAAGGAAATTAACGTCTTTTCTTTAAAAAAACTTAAAAATAAAATGAATAGATTTAAATGGGTTGAGCTTGAATATATTTTAGTAATTGGCTTAAAACCCAGGCCCAGCCCAACTTAATGAAAAAAGGGTCAAAACAGAAACTAGAAAACCGTAGTTTCATTTTAAGGAGGCGGCCAACACGACAACACAAAGGAGGTGGCCAAGCAGAAATGCGGTTGGAAAAAAAAAAAACCAGGATGTGAAAACGAAAGAAAAATGAGGGAACGGCGACAGTGAGGAAGGTGACGGCTACCTCAGCGATGGTGACAACGACAATGGCGACAGTGACATCTGCGATGGCAACAACGAAGAAGACATCATCACGGGTTCAAATTTTTAATCGTTTTATGTTTCGTTCATTAAATAAAAAGTCTACATTCTTTTTTAAATAAAAGAGTGGTTGTTTGATGATGATAAAGAGCAACATATATATTGTACATGAAGAAAAAATACCTTAATGTTTCGTGTTTGTTGTTTGTTAATGAAACTCTTTCTGATTTCTTCCCTTTCCCCTTCTTTGTACGTGTGTTTTTTTAGAGTTAATCTCATATAGCTCTTTTTTTTTTTTTTTAAATTTAATAAAGCGTATTTATAGAGTTTTTTTATCTATTTAGTTGCTTTTCTAGTTTGTCTTTGTCCTTCTCCATCAATTTCTTGTTTGATGTTTAATTTATTTTGCTCATCATCTGTGTTTTTTCTACACATCTGATACTTTCATGGTTTTAGCCTATTTTATTTTTATATGTTCCATTTGCTGAGCTTTTTTCATTTGTAGCTTTAAATTGTCTTTTTAGTTTTTGTTTTAAACTCAAAAGTTTGTCTCTTTGTTCTATATAATGTGTACCAAGACTGACTTACAAGTTATGTTTTTCTGTTTCTCTTATTAGTTACAAAGCAAAGGCTAGTGCCTCAACCATGATATTGCATCAGAATTAGAAAGACAACAAATAAGGACAACAACAAAACAAAGCCAAAACAGACTAGCTTAATTTGGTTTGGTTTAAATTTTATTGTAATTTAATTTAGCTTTATTTTTAATTTGTAATTTGTTTTGATTTTAGAACTGTAATTAGTTTTGACATTGTAAATTGATGAGACATAATGAAATTATTTATTGTAATTATTTTTATTTCCTTTTTTGATTTATTTTTAACAAAATGGACAAAGTTGGAGTACTACAAGTGCCCATATTTAATTATATTTTACTTGAAAAATATGGAAATATGAATAACAATGGTATTCGTTTTCATGTTATCAGGTAAAAGATAAGTAAATATAAGGACCTCAAATTTTTATTAAGATGTGCAAAATGATCGTCTTCGGATTATTTACCAATGCTTAAATCGACAGAAATAAAAATGACCGTCTTCGGATTGGTTACCGATGCGTAGATCAACATAAATGAAGGTGATTGTCTTCGAATTGGTTACCGATGTGTAGATCTATAGAAATTAAAAATGATTGTCTTCGTGCTGGTTACCGATACGTAGATCTATAGAAACAAAAATGATCATCTTCAGATTGGTTATCGATGCGTAGATCTATAGAAATGAAAGTGACTGTCTTCAAATTGGTTACCGATGCGTAGATCTATAGAAATTTAAAATGGTCGTCTTCAAGTTGGTTACCGATGCGTAGATCTATAGAAACAAAAATGATCGTCTTCAGATTGGTTACCGATGCATAGATCTATAGATATGAAAGTGATCGTCTTCAGATTGTTTATCGATGTGTAGATCGACATGAGCGTAATTGGTCCAATCTTGAAGGTAGATAAAGAGGGAGAATAAGTATATGATACTTATAATTCGAATGATAAGATATGAACGATTCATGTGTGTATTATGCATTGAGTATAGGTAAAATGCCAATGAAGATGCATCGATCATGTGAGTATAAGTAAATTATGCATGATTTATGTGTGTCATGCATGATAGATCATTTTTTGTTCATTTCTTTGATTCCCCGATCCTTATGCTCTTCTTCGCCCTAAGATTCAATGAATAAAGACAAATATTGTTTCCACATGATGACTCTTCGTATCTATCGAAAAAACGCTTTTTCGAGGCGAAGCAAAATCCATTGTTTAAAATGACTACCTTCCTTATTATTTTTCACACACTCATATATCTTGAGAATCAAACGAGTTCTCGTGTATATATTTTTCAAGTGTCAAAATATTTAAAATACTTTTGTATTTTCACTTATTTTGAATTTCAACATTTATTATCATAAAACAATATTTTGAAACACTAGAACAATCAATAATGAAACTAGATTGGTTTACAAAAAGTGTAAAGTACAACATCGAATGACAATATTGGAAAATGTACATTCGTTATATTGAAAGAAAAATAATTGAGGCAGGGGTTATAATGCGGGGACGATTATATTTAACTTTAGGTGGAGACATAAACGCTAGTCATTCTTGTAATTTAGGAATCCTAATAATCAACTTTCAAGAATAATAATTGCCCCAATTTGAAGCGCTTGAATTTTTTTATCCCTAACTTTTGCATGGACTGCTCTTCCAAGTTTTCAATCCACTAGGATGCTCTAATTTTTGTCTAGGTCGCCTTTCCAGGTTTTCAACCCAGCGAGCCCATTCTTTTATCATCATTTTTTTAAGGATAATATTTTTTGATTGCATCTGAATTTACTGTAAGTGGAATGTCATCACCATCCATTTCTGCGAGTAGTAGAGCTCCCCCAGAAAAGCTTTTTTTACAACATATGGCCTTTCGTAATTCGGGGTCCATTTTCTACGAAAAAACTTTTTTTATGGGCAATATTTTCTTTAACACTAAGTCCCCTTCTTGAAACTCTCAAGGACGAACTTTTTTCTCGTATGCCTTTTTAAGTCTTTTTTATATAGGTGGTCGTTATATAGAGCTACCATTCTTTTTTCTTCTATGAGATTTAATAGATCAAATCAGGATTGAACTCACTCAGCCTGTTCCAGTTTTGTTTCAATCAAGACTCTCGTCGAGGGAATTTCAACTTTAATAGGAAGTACCGCTTCCATTCCATACACCAATGAGAAAGGAATTGCCCCTGTTGAGGTACAAACAGAGGTTCTATAGCCATGTAATGCAAAGGGAAGCATTTCATGGCAATCCTTATGTGTCTCCACCATCTTTTGTATGATCTTCATTATATTCTTATTTTCTACTTCTACAGCCCCATTCATTTTTGGACGATATGGCGAATAATTATGGTGTTGAATTTTAAAACTATCACACAACGAAGGAGATTGGTCGCATTGTCAGTGATTATCTTATTTGATAAGCCATATCGACAACGAAGGAGACATCATCACAGGTTCGGATTTTTAATCGTTTTATATTTTGTTCATTAAATAAAAAGTCTACATTCTTTTTTAAATAAAAGAGTGATTGTTTGATGATGATAAAAAGCAACATATATATTCTACATGAAGAAAAAATACCTTAATATTTCGTGTTTGTTGTTTGTTACTGAAACTCTCTTTGATTTCTTTCGTTTCCCCTTCTTTGTATGTGTGTTTGTTTTTAGAGTTAATTTCATATAACTCCTTTTTTTTTCTTTTCTGAAATTTGATAAGGTGTATTTATAGAGTTTTTTTTATCTGTTTAGTTTTTTTATTGCTTGCCTTTGTCCTTCTCCATCAATTTCCTGTTTGATGTTTAATTTATTTTGCTCATCATCTGCGTTTTTTCTATACATATGATGCATTCATGGTTTTAGCCTATTTTGTTTTTATATGTTTCATTTGCTGAGCTTTTTTCATTTGCAGCTTCAAAATTGTCTTTTTAGTTTTTTTTAAACTCAAAAGTTTGTCTATTTGTTATGTATAATGTATACCAAGACTGACTTAAAAATTATGTTTTTCTGTTTCTCTTATTAGTTACAAAGCAAATGCTAGTGCCTCAACCATGATATTGCATCAGAAACAGAAAGGCAACAAATAAGGACAACAACGAAACAGGTTGGCTTAATTTGGTTTGGTTTAAATTTTATTTTAATTTAATTTAGCTTTATCTTTAATTTTTAATTTGATTTGATTTTAGAACTGTAATTAAATTTAACATTGTAAATTAATGAGACATAATAAAATTATTTATTGTAATTATTTTTATTTCCTTTTTTAAATATATATATATATATATATATATATTTTTTTTGATTTATTTTTAACAAAATGGACAAAATTAGGGTACTACAATATTCAAAGGATGGTATTGAAAAAGACTCCCATACGTTTGACATTCTTAGATGATGAAAAAGCAAAACAAATAAATATCATATTCTTTCTCACATAGCTAGAGATATTTTGTCTATTTCAATGTCTACTATATCATATGAGTTAGCATTTAGTACACGAGGTCGAATCTTCAATTTATTTTGCAGTTCATTAAATGTCACTATTGTTGAAGCTTTGATTTGTATCCAATTTTTTTTATCAAATCTTCTAAGAAAATTGATTTAGTGGCTGAGTTGGTTGAAGTACAAAAGATAAAGTCGGATACCAATGTTTTATTTTAACTTTTGAATTGATTTTCCTATATTTTTGTTTAGTCTTTTAATTATTTGGTGTGTTAATGAGATTATGTACTGTATTTAAACTTTTAGAGTTGTCTTGATTAATTTCAATTGATGTTGGAGTGACTATTGTTGCACTTAACACAATCGCTACTATATCTTAAGGTACTTATTATTATTATTATTATTATTATTATTATTATTATTATTATTATTATTATTATTTTGTTTAATGCACATTTTTACTTATTTATTAATTTTTTTTTATCTCTTCACTTTTATTATTGATAATTTGATAAACTTGTTAACCGCTTAAACTTGTTGGATTTGAAGTTGACATTTTTATTTTCTTCTATTATTAAAATATCATTTCATCTCAAATATAAACAGAACTATATATCTACTTTCTATCTCAATTACAAACAAAAGTATCTATTCCACACTTCAAAAATTAATGCATAAATATACTATACCCAACAATATTAAAAAATTAATGTAATAATGTTTTTGAAACAATGTCATTGAATGTATACAAATTAGATAACTTTTATTTACATTTAAAGATGACGCTTATCAAACTTTTTGATTTACTCTAACTCAAACAAGTCCTCGAATTTAACTTATTTATTTTTAAGTAAACAATAATTTAGATTTTTGATTTAAATATTCTTTTTTTATTACACAATTGCCATCTTTTAAAATAATAATACGCCATTTTCTTACTTTTTAAATTCAGTAGGAAATCGTTTTTCCGGGGAAGCAACTATTTCAAGGAATTTTTTTTCAAAATCAATAGAAGGTCACTTCTCCGAGAAGCGACCTGCTACTAGATTGTATTTTTTTTTTCTTCTCATGTTAACATTTGTTATTAATTATTTAATAAAATAAAATAAATAAATTATTTAAAGAATAAAAATACTGATAATAAAGTAAAATAAAATACATTAATAAATTTTAAATTAATTTAATATTTTAATTATTATTATACTAATTAATTATTATAATTATAATTAAAAATGATTATAATTAAAATAATTAAACTATATTATAAATTTCAAAAAAAAAAAATACATTAAAATTTAAACAAATAATAATAATAATTAAAAAAAAAGAAAATTATATTAATAACATGAAAATGAAACGAAATACATTAAATTAACGAGAGAAAAAAAACATCACAATTGGGGAAAAAAACATCAAATTTATATCAATGATGTCCACGTAAATGACCTCCAGTCCCACATCTAGGATGTCGTCGAATTTGCTAGCTCTCTGAACGAGTTGAGGTTCTTTTGATTCATCATGATTTTGATCATTTTCCTCAATGTAAGTTGTAGATGGATTAGAAACTCTACCACCTGCTTCCATAAAATTTTAAGATTGAGGATTATATATGAAATCAAACACAACATAAGCCGACTCAGGAGTTGTGCAGTAAGTTCCAAACAAATTATAGAAAAATCCATGTTTTGTCGGATAACCAGGGATTGGTATTTCTGGCATCAAAGAAACGTAATATTGAGTCGGAGGTGGATCATAACATAGAACTTTAGTAGGGATGTGTAGGTGAGGTGATGATAGAGACGATCATGCTATGTTTTATTGTTGTGGGATTGATTGGGAGGTCGATTGCACATGAGGATATGACTGGAGGTTGTAAACGGGGATCAAACAGATATTGTTATAAAGAGATAAATAATTTAATGTGGTGTCTAAACCAAATCATATATTATGTATTATGACATAAAATACCTTATACGAGGTTACCTTGCAACACATAATTCTAACGCTCGTTCCAATGTTTAATTTCTTCCCTCAAAACCCAGTTCCAATTATCATCAATCTTATGCCTCATGTTGACCTCATGGTACATTTTCATGTCCTCTGATGGTTATGGTATTTGCTGATGGAAACTGAACTGAAGTGTGACTCTATCTATATGATATTTTTCAACAATATGATAACAAATCTAATAGGTACATGCAATCGAAGTGACCCTCTCTTCTTTGAAAAACTTTATGTTGGAACCCGATATAAGGTCTCTAATAAAACTGATATGTAAAAAATAAGCTAAAGTAATTATAACAAGTATAAAAAATAAAATATTTAAAAAGTTCAAATAAATGTGAATGAATATATTACTTCCTCAACCATCATGTGATCAATTATTTTTTGGTATCCTTCTACGTTGTTATGAGGAACAATCAAGGTCGATTGTAGCATGATATGTACAAGCATAATGCAAGTTGTGAAAGTGGACCTTTCAATCATAGTGAGGGTCATTATTGCTCAGATTTGGGTTTTACACAACTACACAAATTAGTTATAGAAAGACCTAAATGAGAAAAAATAAAGCGGTCAAAAAAATTTATGGCAATTGGAAAAAGTCTTACAATTAACTCCCACAATGGTTGTTGGCTATGCAAATGTTTGCTCCAAGAACCAAAATTAAAATAGAAACCATCCCACTTTATCATGAGAATGTTTGATAAATAGGATAAGGATATTTCATAAACTATTTTGGGCTTTCATTTGTACAAGTTGATGGGACTTGGTTGTACGACAATTACAAGAGAACTCTATTGGTAGCAGTTCCACATGATGAGAACGACAATGTAATTCATATCATTTATGCTCTTGTGGAAGGTGAGACAAAAGAGAGTTGAAGTTTCTTTTTGAGTTCCAATCCATACTAAAAGAAGGATATTGACCACAATATGAATGTGTTAATGTGTGTCACAATCCACTAATGAGAGAGTTAAGAAAGGTCGCTCAAAGAGCAAACATATTAGAACATAAATGGACATCACAAAAAGAGTACTAAGAAAATGTAGATTATGTCGGGTCTCTAGTCATACTACGAAATGATTCAAACGCTGCTGACACATTTACTCAAATTTGATGTATTTTTTTTCTTTCAATTTTACTGTATTTTGTTTGAAGATTATAATATAATTTAATTATTTTAATTATAATCATTTTTAAATCATAATAATTTATTATAATAATAATAATTAAAATATTAAATTAATTTATAATTTATTAATATATTTTATTTTAATTTATTATTAGTATTTTTTTAAATAATTTAATTAATTTTAATTTATTTAATAATTAATAATAAATATTAAAATGAGAAAAAAAAATACAATCTAGTAGAACTACTCATAGAAGCAATCTTCTATTGAGTTTGAAAAATATTTTCTTCATATGATCGCTCTTCCAAAAAACGACTTCCAACTAAATTGAAAAAAGTAAGACAATCGTATAATATTATTTCGTGAGAATTAAGTAATACAAAATAAAATATTTAAATAAAAAATTCAAATGATGGATATGTGAAAACTTAACAAATGTATGATTTTCAATAAAGAAGTAAAAGAATCGAATCTACAATAATCACAATTTTATTAGTCAATTAATTTAAAATAAATTAAATTAAAATAAATTTAGTTAATTTTAATTAAATTAAATTATAAAGACCTTAAATTGGAGTGCATTGTTTAAATAGTTTTCTCACAATGAATCAATTGTATATTAGTTGAATTATTATATTTGCAACTTTGTTTTTTACTTTTAATTGTTAAATATAAAAAATTATATTTGGATCAGTTTTTTAATTTTAATTTTTAAAATTGTTTTAAAAAACTTAAATTGTCAAACCACTTTTCTTTATTTTTTTAAAAGTAAACAATTTGAATAGTCAAACTAATTTTGTTTTTATAATTTTTCTAAAAATTTATTTTAAAATTTATTTATAAAATAATTTTCAAAAACTAAAAAGAAGAAGTTTTTCAAAGAAGTTCCACACGTAATAAATGGAGAAAAAAACAAGAAACAATTCCAAAACTAATTTTCCTCAAAATATCTTCCTCGTTTACCCACTTCTTCATTATCCCTACAACCAATAAAAAAAAATTAAAAAGAAAAAAGAAAACCCTAGAAAGGGAGAGATTTCATATCCAAAAAATCTCTTCCTTCTATCTCCCTCATTCTCTCTGTTCTCTCTCAACATTTTCCAATCCTTCACTCAGTCCAATCTCCAATTCCAATTTTCAAGGTAATAATCTATTTCTATTATTCCCAATTATTTTATTTAATCTTCCATTCTTTCTTCAATTTTCGATTTTTATATATGCAAATGCTTGTTATTGATGTTAATTGAATTGGGTATTGAATATTGAACAGATCGGGTGGAATTTGTTGTTGTTGTTATTTTATGGTAAAAAAATTGTGATGCCGCTAATTTTGCCAAAAAGCGATTTGATTCAGATTCGTGAAGTGTGGAACGATAATCTCGAAGAAGAGTTTGCTTTGATTCGAGAAATCGTAGATGATTATCCTTATATAGCTATGGACACGGAATTCCCTGGAATTGTTCTTCGACCTGTTGGGAATTTCAAGAGCAGCTATGATTATCATTACCAAACCCTAAAAGACAATGTTGATATGCTGAAACTCATTCAATTGGGTCTCACTTTTTCCGATGAGCATGGTAACCTTCCAAAAATTGGCGACGATGATGATAGGTTTTGCATTTGGCAGTTCAATTTTAGAGAATTCAATGTCAATGAGGATGTTTTTGCTAATGACTCTATTGAGCTTTTGAGACAGAGTGGGATTGATTTTAAGAAGAATAACGAGGAGGGTATCGATGCTCGACGTTTCGGTGAGCTTTTGATGTCTTCTGGGATTGTTTTGAATGATAATGTTCATTGGGTAACTTTTCATAGTGGATATGATTTTGGATATTTGTTAAAGCTTTTGACTTGTCAGAATTTGCCTGATACACAAGTTGGGTTCTTTAATTTGATCAACATGTATTTTCCAACTGTGTATGATATCAAACATCTAATGAAGTTTTGTAATAGTCTTCATGGAGGGTTGAACAAGCTTGCCGAGTTGTTGGAAGTGGAGAGAGTTGGGATTTGTCATCAGGCGGGTTCAGATAGTTTGCTCACATCGTGTACATTCAGGAAATTGAAAGAGAACTTTTTTAGTGGATCTATGGAGAAATATGCAGGGGTGTTGTATGGTTTAGGTGTTGAGAATGGACAGAGTGCACATTGAGTTGAGGAAAAAAAGAAAAAAAAAGTGAAGTTAGAAAAATAAAATCGCAAAAAAAAAAAAAAAATGTTGGTAGATCTCTATCTATTTGAGTTGTTGTATATCTAGTGAAATACCAACTTCTATGTAAAATCTTCAATATTTAAGTGTCTTAACTTTTGAATACCTTTTGTTGTTACTTTTGATGTTTGCTTTGCTCAGGTTTGTGTTTAGTTTTTTCATATATGAAGCCAAATGATGTGCAAATTTGTATGTTTGAAAATCTCTAATCTTAAACATAGCTGTTGTGCATTTGAGATTTCTCTAAGCTTGCTAGTGTAACTTTGTCTTGACTGCATGTTTAACTGGAAACACACCATGGTTCCAAACACAAGTTAAGTTTTGTGTAGAATTGGTATCATGTTTTCTTCTTTTGTGGGTAATATGCTGTTTTGCAGGCTTTATTTGGTGTCAGCATAAGACTACCTTTTGCTATGAACTGTGAACGAATTGCACACACTCCAGTAACTCTACCTTCTATTCTATCTTCCCTGCTATTTTGATTCTTGCAAAATGCCAAAATCCATGCCACATGAAGGTGATGGAATTTTGGATTTGATTGTAGCATGATTTCCCATTTGAGAATGAGCTATTGACAAAAAAAATGAGTCACGTGATTTTTGTTTACCAAATCAGTTAACTATAATAATACAGCTATTAGATATTCACCTACAACATGTCAATTTGTTAATATATATAGATATAAAAATAAAAAGCATATCTGAATCTATTTTTTATTGTCTAAGTAAATCGAAAAGTAAGGGAGACAACATGTCAACGTACCCCTTTTGTGTCTGAATGTCATTTGTTGTTAAGAATGTTAGTGATGTGGGAAACATTGCTTGTTGAAGTATGCAAATATGTAATATAATGAAAAGAAAAAGTTCCTAGCAAAAAAGTCACAAGTCTTGAGGCTTATCACCTTGAATTTGTGAAGGAAAAGAAAGAGCTGAGGGATAGAAAAGATTCATGTTTCTAAGGCATACTACAGCAGCAGCAGCACAGTGTAAAATCCCTCCATATTGATGTGGGGGTTGAAATTAGAAGCTGTGTGCGTTCTCTTAATGCTAACAAAGCACAAGGGATTTCAGTTTTGTAATATGTTATTGACTCTCTTCCATTCGCTAGAAGAAGTATATTGCACTAAGTTGACAATCATTCGTTCGATTCTCAGAGAAGAATGCCGCACAGAAGAGTTGGTTAACAACAAAGATGCCGTTCTTATCGTCAAACCAAAGTAGTTTTGATTGTTTTTAGGGGTGTTAGAAGAATCAAAGAAAATTATATTTGATTCTCTTTTATTTTATATTATTCAATTTTATTTTTATTTTATGATTATGTCATTTTACTATAGTAATAAAATATGAAAGTATTCAGGGCTCCAAATTTAAAGGAGCACCAACATTTTGATTTTAATTTATGTATGACCAGTTTTGTGACCATACCAATTTTTATAAGTCTACTAATGACACACAATACCTTATGGAATATGGCCTTTATGGCTAGCAGCAACGAAGACAATGGTGATCATTTTGGTGAAAAACTAGAAGTGGTCAACAACATCGACAATGGTGGTTCAGACAACGGCGACCCCAGGTGATGGCGGTTGGAATTGTTTCTCCAACAATGGTTTTTGCTTCTTCCTCTATCACTCAGAGAGATAACTTTTCAAATACTACTCTATTCAAAACAATATTAGTCATATTTGAATTATTAATTTTGGTGCTACTGATCATATGATTGGGGAGTCAAGTTTGTTTTCTTATTATAGTCCTTGTGTAGGTAACCACAAAATTAAAATTGCAGACAACTCTCTTTTAGCTATTGTAGGGAAACATTTCATTATTCAATTACTTTGTTAACCTTAAAAGATGTCTTACATTTTCTTTATTAATCATGTAATCTGTTATCCATTACTAAAGTAACAAATAATATAAATTGCCAAACTAATTTATTTCATTTTCATTGTACTTTTAAGGATTTGAACACGACAAAGATGATTGACAATGCTAAGGAGAGTAGAGGACTCTATTATCTTGACAATATACTTGACTTCAAAGACCAACTGAAGTAGCAATGTCAATCACAAAAAAAGGGAGATTTGAATTGTGATTTCACCTTTTTAAAATTTCCTATTAAAACTTAAAGAATTGAACTCAAGATTAATCTTGATTATGAAAACAGAGAACAAAAAATGTTCTTGGTTAGTGAAAAACACACAATTTAACGTATCTATTTCAATTGATAATTGAAAGATTATAAATAAATAGAGATAAGGAAAGATATATTACACATAGATATATTCTAGTTCACCCAACCCGAGTAACATCCAGTCGTCTCAATTGTGAAATTTTTCACTAAGCCTTCGAAATAAAGAACGTTCTTGGTTTTTACACCACCAGTCCAGATCAACCTTGATCTGTTATACAACTTTGTCTTTCCATCTAAAAAAACTTTCAACAGTTTACCTTTCAATCTTTATAGATGATTTTTAAACTTCACCTTTTAACCATAAAAAGATTTTCTACAAACTACTCAAACTATATTTAACACTATAATCTTGATTTACAAAGTGATGATTTAAAGAGATTAGTAAAATCTGAGTATGTTTAACTCGTGTTTAAGAATAGATTTTTGACAAAAGAATTCAGTAGATTGATTATGATATTTGAAGAAGAAAACGAACTAAATCTTTTGTTTGTGATTGAGAAACTTTCAAGTATGTAAGTGTACGTAAGTGATGTATTGCTTTGCTCTCGAAGCTCTTCTTTTTCCTTGAACTTGGGGTTCCTTTTATAGGCTTTAGGAAAGTTGATGAAATCTCATTTGAGCGTTAGGAAGGGTCTAGCTGCCATGTGTCAGATTGTGGAAAAGTCAAATTTCAAACCAAGAATGTTCTTGATTAAACATTCTTTGTTTTTTTTTTTGTTTTCTGGAAAACATTCAAATTTGATGCTTTCTTTGTCATCTTTTTTGGACAATAATTGAAGGTTGCTTTACCAAGAGTATAGATGTCTCAAAGTTATGCTGAAGTTTCAATTTTAAGAACGTTCTTGATTCATTACTCAAAAGTTGGAGAATATTCGTTCTTGAACATGGAGAATAATCTAATCATTTTTGCTTTGAGTCATGTCTTTTAAACTTTGATGTTTTTGAGTGTTTCTTTTATTAATGTGAGCTTTGTAGATTCCTTGTAGAATACTAGAAATGCCCTTGTAAATTGTAGGAGCTTTCTTTTCATTAAAGAATGATTTAAGCATTCTTGTTGTAATGGATTTGTGGAGAACATTCTTTGTTTTCTATTCTTCTGTTAAGAACGTTCTTCGTTCTATTTGTATGAGTTGCTGAATTTTGAACTTTTGACAACTGTTATGTGCCAAGCTTTTCTATTTTGTATGTGGGTTGTTCAAAGGTGCAATTGTAGTGTCTTATCATGTCTGTCATGGATGTACTTGTTTCTTTATCAATCTGGAGATTGATCTTGCTTGTTAGTTCTTGATGCTTAGCTTTTTCCTTTGTTAACCTTTTGGAGTAGATTTTTCTGGTATGATCTTTGTGTACCTACTTCTGATACCTTCGTAGAAGGGACTAGTTTATCAACAAAACAGAAATGTTATTGTCTATCGCAAACCATCAACTTTGGGGATTAATCTTGATTTTTATTCTTGATGCATTGCTTTGCTTTTGTTGATAATTTTCTCTTTGAATTTGTCCAAAATAATCTTGAGTATATAATTATGTTCATTTGTAGTAAATACTGGTGATTTGCAATGTAGATTAATGTAATTTCATTGCCCAGATCGATCTTAAACTTAAGACGACTTTATTCTTTGTAACCCAAAATATTCTTGGATTAAAGCTGGCAAAACTAGAACGTTATTGGATTAAAGTTGTGAACTCCAGAACGTTCTTGGATTTTCCATAATTATGTTTTTATTAACCAGAATGATCTTTGATTATTTTAATGATCTTGCTTCTTCCAACATAGTTAAGACATGATTTGATTTGATTTATATCATGGTGTGATCATTGATTGTTGTTTGAATGTATTTGATCAACATTTTTATGAAGATATTTTCTTGAAGATGTAATAATCTTTCTCTTGAATGATTGATAAATGATATATTCTTTTGAGATTCTTGCACTTTGAGGTGGTCTTGTTTGTGCTTTTTGAAGAGTATGTTGCTAAGTTTGAAGAATTGACTAGATTTTCCTTACATGTCCAATATGCACCCACTAAAGAATGGAATAAAAACCAGTTTGAGTGGGGATTGAGGCCTAAAATCAGAGGGAACATATGCCATATGGAGCTTACTAACTATTCTTGTCTTGTACACAAGAGCTACATTGTTGAAGACAATTTAAAGAAGGTACAAGAGGAGAGGCATGCTAAGTGGCAACAAAAGAGAGTGTGGAAAATTTGGCCAACGGTTGAAGGTAAAGACTCTTAAAGGGAAGGGTAAACAAGTACATACCTTCAGTTCCCCAAGAGAAAATAAATGTCTTAAGTGTGGCAGAGATCATAGGGAATAATGATTGGTTGGAAAGCAAGTCTGCTACTACAAATAACCTAGTCATATGGCTCCCTCTTGTCTAGTACGAAAAACAAGCAGAGTCTAACCCAAACAAGCCTAACACTGGGAGGGCCTTTGCTCTTAGTGCAAAGAAATGTATGAATCATAATCTAATAACTAACATTGGATTCATAAATGAAATTCCTTTAATTATCATGTTTGACACTGGGTATCCCATTCTTTCATCTCTTCTGATTTCGTTTTGCAACATAATCTACTTGTACTTGAAATGCATTATCCCATAGTTGTAAGCACTATAACTAAGAATTCAATAGAGACCTCTTTAGTATGTCACCAACATCCAATCACCCTTTATGATAGAGTTTTGTAATAAACCTTATATGTTTACCCCTTAAGGGCTTAGACATCATATTAGGAATGGACTGGATGTCTGACCATTCAATAACTCTGATTTCCATGGAAGGAAAATCATAATTCCTCTACGAATTCCCCAACTAGAGGAAACCAAATTCCTCTCCTTGACCAACAATTCTCTACTCTTCCAATATCTGATCACTGGGGTTCAAGGCGTATTATTATTACTATCTTCTAATTCAGAGCCTCAAATGGACTTGTCCAATATTCCTGTAGTCAGTGAGTTTGAGGATGTCTTTTCAGAGGATGTGACATCTAGAACAGGGCCAATCTCCATTGCCTTTACATGATTTTCCCATTAGAATTAATTAAGTTGAAAAACCAACTAGAGGACTTGATAACCAAGAAGTTTATCAGACCAAATGTGTCTCCTTGGGGAGCCCCTATGCTCTTAGTAAAGAAGAAGGATGGCAATATGAAGTTATGCATAGATTATAGAAATTTAAATAAAGTGACCATCAAGAATATGTGGTCTCTGTCTAGAATTAATGACCTTTTAGATCAATTAGAGGGAGCTACTATGTTCTCCAAAATTGACTTGACATCATGGTACCACCAAATTAGAATAAAATTAGAGGATGTACCTAAAACATACTTTAGAACTAGGTATGGGCACTATGAATTTTTGGTTATGCCTTTTGGTGTAACCAATGCCCTAGCTGTGTTCATGGATTACATGAAGAGAATTTTTAGACTATACTTATATAAGTTTGTGATAGTATTTATAGATGTCATATTGATATACTCTAAGAGCCCATAGAAACATGCAAGTCATCTTCAAATAGTGTTGCAAGGTCTTAGGGATAGAAAACTTTATACCAAACAAAGTAAATGTGAGTTTTGGATGTCAGAAGTAAAATTTATAGACCACGTGATCAGTAAGGAAAGAGTGGCAATGGATCCCTCCAAAGTAGAGGCAATGCTAAAACGGGAACATCCTAGGAATATGACAAAGGTTAGGAGTTTCTAAGGATTGACAGGGTACTATAGGAGATTCATTAGGAAATTCTCCCAAATTGCCCTGCCTCCGACTAGACTGATTAGGAAAGACCAACCCTTTGTGTGGGATAAAAAATATGAAAAGAGTTTTCAGACTCTTAAGATCAAGTTAACCACTGCCCTTGTGCTGGCCATACCAGATCCAGCCTTAAGATTTGAAGTGTATTATGGTGCATCCCTGATAGGTTTATGACGTGTATTGATGCAAAACAACTAAGTAGTGTGCTTCAACACAACTAAAGCCTCATGACCTATAATTGACTGTCATAGTGTTTGCCTTGAAGATCTGGAGGCATCGTCTGTATGGAGCACAATATGATGTTTTCAGTGATCACAAGAGCCTAAAGTATCTCTTTGACTAGAGGGAACTTAACATGAGGAAGATAAGGTGGGTAGAGTTCTTGAAAGATTATGAATTTGAATTGAAATAACACATAGGCAAGACCAATGTAGTAGTTGATGCATTGAGTAGAAAATCCCTACATATGTCTCATATGATGATCCAAGAACTTGCATTGCTAGAAAAACTTTGGGACTTATGACAATCCTAGAAGGGGGAATTCATTTAAATAAACTAGAAATAACTAGTGGCCTTAGAGTCCAAAATAGGAAATCTCAAGGGATGAATGAGGAATTGCGACTCAGAAAAGACAAGAAAGATTTACAAGGGCAAGATATGGGGAAATTTTATTTCATGGCATAATTTGTGTACCTAAGGATTTAGAATTAAAGAGACTAATACTAGAGGAAACTCACAAAAGTAATATGACCGTCCATCCTAGATCTACCAAGATGTACCAAGACCTTAAGAAAAATTATTGGTGGCCAGGTATGAAGGTTGATGTGGCTACTTTTGTGGGACAATGCATGATTTTCCAAAAGGTGAAAATAGAACATCAAAGGCCAACAAGATTACTACAACCTCTAGAAATACATGAATGGAAATGGGACTAAATTTCCATGGATTTTATTATAGGTTTGCCACATACCCACATTGGATATGATTCCATTTAGGTGATTGTGGACATATTAACTAAGTCAACCCATTTCTTACCAGTAAAGTCAAACTACTACACCCTTAAACTAGCTATGTTATTCATTAAGGAAATAGTGAGGTTGCATGGGGTGCCTTATAGTATCATATCTGATAGGGACCTTAAGTTTACCTCCATGTTTTAGAAGGCCTTTCAAAAGTCTCTAGGAACTAGACTGCACCTTAGTACTACCTACCATCCCCAAACTGATGGTCAAACTAAAAGAACCATTCATACTTTAGAGGAAAGAGGAAACTGGGATGTGCATTTGCCTCTTGTAGAATTTTCTTAAAACAACAGGTACCATGCCAACATTGACATGGCACCTTATATGGCTTTGTATGGAAGAAAATGTAGGACACCTTTATTTTGATCATAAGTAGGGGATAAGGAGATCTTAGGTCCTGAAGTTATTCAAGAAACCACTAAAAAAATTAAGGTCATTAAGGATAAACTAAGGATAGCCCAAAGCATGCAAAATAGTTATGTTGATATCAGAATAAGGCATTTGTAGTTTGAGGAGGGGGATCATGTTTTTTTTTTTTAAAAGTTACCCCCACTATTGATATTGGAAGAGTGGTAAAGTTCAAGAAGCTAAACCCTCGTTTTGTTGGACCCTTTCAAATACTGCAGATGATAGGTCCCTCTACATACAAAATAGGTTTGCTACCCAATTTATCCAATCTACACTGTTTTTCATGTCTCCTAGTTAAAGAAATATATTCCTAACCCTCATCAAATTTTGAGTCATGAGTCCATCCAACTCAAGTCAAACCTTACTTATGACCCAATGCTAGTTCAAATTATAGATAAAAAAGTAAAAGCATTGAGAAACAAAGAAATTCTCCTAGTGAAGGTTGTCTGGGAAGGGGAATGGAAGAAGAGAACTAAAATAGCGAGGAATTCCCCTAGTGAAGGTTGTCACGTGAGATTGGAGATTTTATTTTACTATACAATTCTGAAGTTGTTTGGGAAAAAGGAGAATGGAAGAAATGAACTAAAATAACGAGGAAAAAGGAAATCTAGCCCTAAGAATTTCATTGAAAATTTCAATTTATCTACGTTAATTTAGAACGTGCATGTTGTTTGTCTCTGGGTGTGATATTTGTGAATGAATTATATGTTAGGAAAATTTAATTAAATGCACATAACTAGATTTAAGATTAATATGCTTGTCAAGCACGATTTCTGCTTGTCACTACCGTTGCTTCTGATGTGTATATGAAACTGTGTGTTTTGTTATATTAACTTCTTCTGGTATGATGGTTTTGAGCACTGAATTTTTTTAAATAAACTGTTTTGGATTATTACGAATTAGGAGAATTAGAGTGTAAGTAAATGAAATTTTCGCATATAGGTGTTTTAAAACTGCATCGAAATGATTCTTCATGACTCTTATGTTGTTACTAATTTCATGACTCTAATGTTGTTACAATTTTCATGATTTTAATGTTGTTACTATTTTCATTACTCCAATATTGTTTCTATTTTTTATGTCGAAGATTTCCTTTTTGAATTAAGGACTTAGGATTAAATTATTATGGGTTTAATATATATCTAATTTATTTATAATTGTTGTGGATGAATGATGCATTTTATATACGACATACTAAGGACATTTCATAAAAAACATCTCAAGTTTAGTACAATATCATTAATTAGATCATACATGACCTTATTCACGGTGATACATTTAGGTTATTCCAAGCATGAAATAACAAGTAAAAGAGATCAATTAGGACGCTGATTGGGATTTGGCCATACCACCTTTATCAATTCTGGACTCAATTATCTTTGATGACCCACACCAAGTTATTGGACAACTTTTCCTTACTCTCTAGAAAACGGTTTGAGGTTATGCAAATGTTTTTCATAAAATATTAATAATAATAATAACAATAATAATAATAATAATATTTTTATAAGTTAAACATTTATAAAAATTAAAAGTGAAAGTTTTAACTTGAGACTGTTTTCTCCTTTATTTTTAAGAGCTCATTAAGCTATTTTTATATCACTCTTTTTTTTGTTTAGCAGCTGGAGAAACACGAGACATGAATTTAGTATCGGAAGATCATTTCTAAACTTGTGGAATTAGAATTTGATGTTTTATTTTATGATGTAATAAGACAATTAATTTATTTTCAAGATGTAATATTTTATGAATTTACTGAACAAGTTATAAACTATATCTATGAATGTAGTTTTCAATGTTGGTGATTCTAATTTGTTATTTATTATTAGTTACATATGTTTTATTAAGTTGTATACCACTCTATTTCTGACTTAAAATATATGTGTTTGCGTTATTTATTTACATGGTAATAGTAAAAAGAAGTATTTAATGTGTTAAATGGTAAAATAATACATACTTGTTGTCTTTTACTTACAAAAAGGAAAAAAAATTAAGTTTTGGCAAGTTTGACAAAACTAATCAAATCATTCAAAGAACTAATTACATTTTCAAACATAGCTAACCACCTTATTTCTCACTCATAATTATTTATTTTTTCACTATTTATTCACATGATAATATTAAACAGAGGTCTTTCACGTGATAAATAATAAAATAATCAGACTTTTTGTGTTTTATATAAAAAAAACTAAATTTTTTAAACTTTTTCAGATTTTTCAAAACTAACCAAATCTTTCAACGAAATAACTACATTTTAAAACATAACTAACCACCTTGTTTTTAATTGAAAAATATTTTTGTTTGCACTATTTATTCACATCATAATAGTAAAAGAGGCACATATGTTGGTCTTGTTTCTGATTAAAAAATATTTTTATTTGTATTATTTTATTCACATGATAATAGTAAAAAGAGACACATATGTTTGTACTGATAAATCACTATGCATAAGCACATTGTGATTTACTTTTAATAGTGACACTACGCCAAAAATAACATTTTATAGCGTGTCTTTTATAGCGCTTATTAAATACAAGCGCTGTTGTATGATATTTTAAAAATAACGGAGGATACAACAGCGCTTTTTTTGACAAGCTTGAAATTTTATCATAAGAGAATATAAATACTTGTTACTTGAGTTAGAATGGTGCTATGAGAATTAAAGGTGTTCATGGTGCAAAAATCGAATTGTATTGGATCATATTAATGGTTTGGTTTAGTTATTGAAAATTAATTTTAAATCAAGTTTAGTGTAGTTCTGAATCAGTTTAAAACTGATTTATAAATATAAACTAGTTTAATATTTTGAACAAATTTTTAGTTAAAATAAATTTCAAAATAGTTATTTGTTAAAAATTCTTTTGGCAAAAAATTTTCAAATTTTTTTTTCGAGTTTTTTCAAGAAATTTTTTTTTGATTTTTTTCGAGAAAAATAGATATAAATAATTTCTCGATAAAAAAGTTTCAATATTTCTAATATATTTTTGCAGAAAAATAAATTTTGTATGACAAGTTAATTTTTTTTAAAATTATTAAACTGATTTTTAATTAAGTTTAATAAACCGAATTATTTTAAATATGTGATTCAATTTATGACCCATTTAAATGGTTTTATTTATTGTGTTGCAGTACAATCCAATTTATCAATATGGTTCAATTAACCATATTTTTGCACACCCGTGATGAAAACCAGGAAAATTTAATTGCGGTAAAAAAAAGCGATTAAAAAAGGAATGACCAATGATCAAAACTTTTATATGTTGTGGTTAGTCCTTCTTGACAAACTTTCTTCCTGTGATCTTCACCTTGCTGCTCTCATTCCAAAATTTATCATGTTTCCAAAAACTTTAGTAACAATGACCCTCACATGCCACTTAGACAAAAATAATCCTTCCGTGTGACATTCACACTCATATGTCATTGTTCTTCTTCTCATATGCTACAACTTCTGTTGTCTTTCTTCCTGAATTCCTGCATGTTTCAGTGGTGGAGCGCATGTTTCTGAGGTCAAATTTAGATCCAGTTGCGGAAAAACTAAACATGGCAATTAGAAAAAGAAATGAAATGGATTACTGGAATGATGATTTTGTTTTTTTTTTCTCTCCAAGTTAAAAGTTGATGTATCATTGTAAGAATCTTAGATTATCGAAATGGAAGAAAGAATGTAATTTGAAGACACATTTTGTGTACTTGTGTTTATCGGTATGTAAGACAACCATGTTAGAATCTGTATATATGTTAGAATTCGTGTAATTGCTTACGTAATATGTGGTGTTAAATTATGAATGAAAAATGTTGAGTTTGGTATCATTCTGGTTAATGTATATTTGGATTATGACAATAATTTGTTCATTAATACGACAAAAAATATAACTTATTCAACATTTATCATTTGTATATTTTTTTTTATTGTTTTTAGTTTTATTTATTTTTAATCATTAGTTAATTTAAGGAGTTTTTTTTATATTTAATAAAATATTTATGTTATTATTTTCTTGATTAAATATATATTTTTCATATTGATGTTACTATTTTAATTATTACTTGCAATGATTCAGTATATTTGTTGAAATGTTATCAACAACCAATTTATAAACTAAGTTAGCATAAATTTCTCACTCAATTAACCACTTTTTTAATATGTCATAAAAATGACCAAAGTTTCTTTGTTTTAACTAGTAAACCAATTTGTGTGTTTGAGAGCATAAGCAAGTTGTTATTCTAAATTTGGAGTCTCTTTAAGACTAAAGCCATCAAACTTTCTCACAAAAGTCTTGAAACAAAGCCAGAGGCTTTCATTTGGTATATCAATATATTATCACATAGCAACACAGACTCATTACTTGTACACAGATTAAAGTTTATATATGCTTTTAACCACAAGTTTTAATTTAGAATCATTAGACATTTCGTTATTTATTCACATAATAATAGTAAAATGAAGTCTTTTGTGTGCTAGATTGTAAAATAACGAAGATTTATTGTCTTTTAATTATAAAGTGGTTGAATTTAAGTTTTTGCATGTGTTTCAAAATTAACCAATTTTGTCAAAAAACCAACCCATATTTTAAAGAAGGACTAACTACATTATTTCTGACTTAGAATCATTTTCATTTAACTATTTATTTGCATGTTAATAGTAAAAAGATATCTTTAAAATGACCAATGATTCTCAATCAGAAATATTGTGGGTAGTCCTTCTTTAAAATATGGTTAGCTCATTCATAAATTTGTTTAATTTTGAAACACAAAAAAAAAAACATAAAAAAATTAGTCACTTTATAAGTAAAAGACAACTAGTGTGCATTAATTTACTATTTAGCACGTGAAAGACATCTTTTTATTATTAGCATGTCAACAAATAATGAATAGACAAATAATTTTGAGTCATAAACATTATAGTTAGTTATGTTTAAAAATGTAGTTAGTTTTTTTTGAAGATTTTAGTTAGTTTTGATAGACCTGCAAAAACCTAAAATTTTTAGTATTTTGGTAAGTAAAAGACAAAAATCATGCATTATTTTTACAATCAGCACGAATGACCCTTTTTACTATTACCATTTGAATAAATAGTGCATACACAAACACTTATAAATCAGAAGCAAGGTGGTTAGTTATGTTTGAAAATGTGGTTAATTCTTTGCAGATTTTGGTTAGTTTTGAGAAACTTGCAAAAACTTGAAATGTTTGGCCTTTTGATAACAAAAGACAATAATCATGCATGCATTATTTTTACCATGTAGCATGTGAAAGATCCATTTTTACTATTGCCATGTGAATAAATAGTGAAAACACAAATATTTTAAGTTAGAAACCGAGTGGATAGTTATGTTTGAAAATGAGGTTAGTTTTGAGAAACCTGAGATTTTTGGCAAGTAAATGACAATAAACATACAATATTTTTACTATATAGTACGTAGACGATCTATTTTTGCTATTACCATATGAGTAAATAGTACACACAAATAACTTTAAATTAGAAACAAGGTGGTTAGTTATGTTTGAAAATGAAGTTAGTTATTTGAAAGTTTTGAGAAACTTGCAAAAACTTGAAATTTTTGGACTTTTGGTAAGTAAATGACAATAATCATGCTTTACTTTTACTATCTAGCACACAAAAAACTCATTTTTATTATTACTATGTGAATAAACAGTGCACGCATAATTCTGATAATTAACAAGGTGGTTAGTTATGTTTGAAAATATGATTAGTTCTTTGGAGGTTTAGTTTAGTTTTGAGAAACACGCAAAATTGTGAATTTTTTTACTTTTGGTAAGTAAAGGACAATAATCATGATTTATTATTAGGCTTAATTTCCATTTTAGTACCCCTATCTTTACCGATTTACGAAATTAGACTCCCAATTTTAGAATTTTACAGTTTTAATTTATAGGCTAAATTACATTCGTGGTCCCTTACCTTAATTTCAGGTAATGTTTTAGTCCTTTATCTTTTTTTTTTTTTTTTTT
>JBBPBS010000529.1:992075-1021125 GCA_037974835.1 Cicer judaicum | reverse complement strand
TTATTTATTTTTATTAAGTTAATTTTTAATCACTAAAATTTTATTTTAAAATATATTCAGCACATATATATTTATATTATAATAGTGAAATTTTACAAGAAATATACAATAATTAATAATACTATTATAATTAAAATAAAAAAATTAAGATTATCTTATCTACATTTATATTAATCCAAAATAATATTCATATAATAATAAATTATAAAAAGTAATATATAAAAATTAATTAAAATAATAAAAATAAAATTGATAAAAAAAATGATAAATTATAAACTATACATTCACAAAACTAAAAATTATCAAATATAAACTTTTTCTAAAAGATCTTGTAACTTAATGCGCTTAAACTAACTTATTTGTCTTGTGAAACAAACCATAAATGTGTTTGTTTTTCAAGCAAGAACAGGTGTTCGCTCAAGGTTTAATAGACAAAATGAGACAGTAACTATAGGCTTGGTACTTTCTTTTTACGCCAACTTAGGCTTAACACTTTTTTGAGTCATTAGGCTTAGCACTTAGTAGTACTAATTAATTTTTTTTTTCTTCATAATTATAATTTTAGTCCTCAATATTTATATTAATTCATAAAATTATTTTTTATATTTTAAAAATTGATATTTTTTATTTTTTTCTTTAATTTAAAAAAAATATGACGTGATATGGTTTAAATAATGTGATATATGTTATGACAATGTAGTATGATTACTATCTATGAAATTTGAATAAAACGCTGTAAAAATTTAGATTTCAATTTTGAAATTTTTTCATGTTTTTAATTTAATTAATAACATATAAATAATTAATGCATTTAGATGATTACATTTCATATAATTGTATATCAAATTATTAAAAATATGTTAAATCAACATTTTTTAGTTAAAAAATTAAAGGGATTGACCAAAATTGTTGATTTCAAAATAAAGAGGCCAATTTCGTAAATTAGTAACCATAAAAAGACTAAAACTGTAATTAAATCTATTTTTTTTTTAAATAAAATTCCCACGTACTAACAAATGAGATAATTGATCCTCAAATATGTAAATTACATATGAGACGATCCGTTTACAATAAATAAAAATTTTGAACTTTTTTCCATTTTTTCTAAAAAATTCACACCCATTTTTTCTTCATTTATTAGAGAGGTAGTTTATAATCATTTTTAATTTAGAATCATTCATTTAAATCATTTTATTATGTTAATTTATTTAAATAAGTAATTTTTATACATATTTTATTTTATTTCGTATTTTATCTATCATTTCGGTTTAGTGCGATATTGTATTATTTGTTTTTCCGTCTTAGTACGGTGTTTTCGTGTTCAAATATGCATATCACCATTATTAGTATAATCGTCGTTCGTTAAAAGACTATACAATTTATGGTTAGTTTGGAGAAACCAGGGATCACATATAGACGACTTGATTATTTTTTTTATTTGTAACAAGATATATATGAAAATGATAGAATCTCAATCTACAGCTGTTACTTGTTTGCCTTTAATTGTGTCAAAAACTTCTTATGGTTGAAATATATGATGTACATCTTATATTAACAACCTATAGTTCTTTTATTTTCTTTTCTTTGTAACTTGTCTTGTTTTGTCCTATTGGTTTTACTTTTAAGTAAAAAAAAAAAACTATCAATGACTATTATGTTACTTCGAGTGAAATTACACTACAAAAAAACCGGCGATTAACTACGTTTCTAAACGTGGCAAAATGTCCAATTGACCGTGGCAAATAACGTTAGCCACGCTAACCATCTCTGTGGCGTAGCTGGACGTCGCAATTTATTAGCCACAGTTAAAGTTTATATTAGCCACGCCTAAAAGAGTCGTGGTAACATATTTTTAGCCACAGTTAATTTACAGTTAGCCACGACTAAAATCGTATTAAATGATAAAATGAACAAATTTTTTTTTTTAATATCAATTGCAGGTTTGTTCCTGTTTTTGTCATACCTTTCTAACAATAGAGTCAAACCAAATATTGTAATACCAGGAAGACATCATTAACCAATATAGCAACAAAAATAACTAATTAACATTCTAAAACTTTGATCAAAGTAGTCAAACATTCTAAAATCTTATACATAAACTAATAAAAACATACAAAAAAATTTGACGACATCAAAATAGTCTAGAGCAAAACCAAAACAATCCAATAAACATCCATTCCTTCCATTTGCAATCCGAATAGCAGCATATTTCTTCCATTTGTAGTCCAAAAATCAAGATGAACTTTACTCGTTAATTATGAGAATCAGAACCAGTCAATTCAAAGCATAATGTAAATATTTTATTTACTAACTAATACTAATGAATGAGTATCATTTTAATAATATCAATCACTATGTCAACAAATTGAACATGATATTTGCTAGTGACTTAAAGTATAGATCTAAGTGCAAAAACTCTTATTAACTTCAATTTCTATATATTATAAGAAATTATATTACTAAGGTGAAGGGAAACCTTGGTTGAAAGTGTAAAATTTATGGGTCACATATGTAATTAATTAATGAAGTGTGTTAGGGTCATTATATAATTAGCCAATAAACTAGGGGTCAAATAATATATAATAGTTTATGGCTAAAGAGCATAATAGTTATGAAAATTAATAGTGTAGATACCAGGCGGTTTCTAATTTAATGAGGGGCTGAATTAGAAATACTGCAATTTGGGATATAACTAATAATAGTTATATATAGGGGTAGTGGTCCCCAAGGCAAACACAACAAGACTATTCAGTTTCACAAACCTAAAGGAGAAAACTCTCTGGTTCTCTCTATCCCCATCAAGAGAGCAAGGTATTCAGGGTGTTTTGCTGAGGAAGATCACCCAACCTATTGGCTTTGTCATCATCATCCCAGGATTTCATTAAGTTTGACATTTTGAATGAGTTAATTGAAACTTGACGTCGCCAAAGTGACCTCTCTTGTCTAAATTGCTCGTGAAGAGTGTCAAATGGCTGAGTATATGTTTATTCATGCGGGTATTGACCGGCCCAAAGGAAGGTTAATATTTGGCAGAATTACATGTACACCTACGATAATAAATGTGTGACAATTATTTGGTATACATGTGAGCAGTAAATCGGCCCAAAGGAAGGTTTATTGTTTGACATGTCTTATTGTCAATATTTGATCGTTGCAGCAAGAGTACCACTAGCAGTTGGTGTTACTGTCCAAAGACTTGACATCAATGGTGCACCGGGTATCTTGAGATGGGTTAAATTCCATGATTTGAACATATGTATTTATTTATTTATAAAAAAAATTTTCCTATAATGTGAGTTTCTAAGTTTCGTTCTTTATTTAATCCACAACATCTATTGCTTCCATATCTGCAAATTTGAGTTATATTCCTGTCCTTGATGGGACAAATTTTAAGAAATGGAAAGAGAACATTTTGATCGTTCTTGGCTGCATGGATCTAGATCTTGCATTAAGAATTGAATGACCCCCTACTCCTAAGGACTCTAGTTCTTCTGAGGAAAAATTAGAGTATGAGAAATGAGATCGCTCAAATCGCATAAGTCTTATTATCATAAAGCGTGGCATTCTTGAGGTCTTTAGAGGTGCTGTCTCGGATGAGATAGTTACAGCTAAAAATTTCCTTGTTGAGATGGAAAAACGCTTTGAAAAAAGTGATAAGGCTGAAACAAGTTCTTTGCTTCAGAATTTAATTTCCATGAAGTATCAAGGCAAGGGAAATATAAGAGAGCACATTATGATGATGTCCAACATTGCTTCTAAGCTTAAAGGACTAAAGCTTGAGTTGTCAGATGACTTACTCATTCATTTAGTATTGTTGTCTCTTCCTTCGCAATTCAGTCAGTTTAAGGTGACTTATAACTGTCAAAAGGTGAAATGGACTCTTAATGAGCTCATTTCATTATGTGTGCAAGAAGAGGATAGGTTGAGGCAAGATAGGACTGAAAGCACTCACTTTACTAGCATCTCTAAAGACAAGGGCAAAAGGAAAAGAATTGAGGAGCCCAAGAACAAAGCTGATGCTAAGGATCCAGAACAAAAGAAGCAGACTAAGGACAACAACTGCTTCTTCTGCAAGAGTCCTGAACACGTGAAGAAGGATTGTGCCAAATATCACGCTTGGCGTGTTAAGAAAGGTATGATTCTGTCTTTGGTCTGTTTTGAGGTTAATTTAGCTTCAGTACCTGGAAACACTTGGTGGTTAGACTCTGGTGCAACTACTAACATCAGTGTTTCAATGCAGGGTTGCCTGAACTTCCGAAAGCCTAGTGATACTGAAAGATGCATCTATGTAGGAGATGGGAAGAAGGTAGAAGTTGAAGCCATAGGAAAATTTAGATTATTATTAAGTTCCGGTCATTATTTGGATTTAGAAGACACTTTTTTTGTACCGTCATTTAGACGGAATTTGGTCTCTATTTCTTATTTGGACAATTTAGGATATTATTGTTCATTCGGGAATAAAGAATTTACTTTGTCTTTAAATTCGAATGTTGTTGGAACCGGTTTACTTTCTGGTTATGATAATCTTTATTTGTTGGAAACTGTGGCTAACTATAATGAAACCTTGAGTGTGGAATCATGTGGTACTAAGCGAAAAATAGACAATTTCAATTCAGGAGTGCTTTGGCACAAGCGTCTAGGTCACATCTCTAGAAATAGAGTTGAACGACTTGTGTTAGATAGAATTTTAGATTCCATTGACTTCACAAACTTTAACGTTTGTGTAACATGCATTAAAGGAAAACAGACTAAAGATAAGAAATTAGACGCATATAGAGCTACAGACGTCTTAGAATTGATACATACGGACATCTGTGGGCCATTTCCAACTCCTTCTTGGAATGGTCAACAATATTTTATATCATTCATAGACGATTTTTCTAGATATGCCTACCTTTACCTAATTCACGAAAAGTCTCAATCAATAGACGTGTTCAAATCTTTTAAGGCAAAAGTTGAGAATCAACTTAATAAGAGAATTGAAAAGGTCAAATCTGATCGTGGTGGTGAATACTACGGCAGATATGACGGTTCAGGTGAACAACGTCCGGGACCATTTGCCAAATACCTAGAGGAATGTGGAATCGTCCCACAATACACTATGTCGGGGTCACCCAGCATGAATGGTGTAGCTGAAAGACGAAACATGACTCTTAAGGATATGGTAAGGAGTATGATTTGTCATTCCACCTTGCCAGAGTCACTCTGAGGAGAGGCATTAAAAACAACAGCATACATTCTTAATAGAGTACCAATTAAGGTAGCGGCTAAAACACCTTATGAGCTTTGGATTGGGCGTAAGCCTAGTCTGAAGCACCTTCATGTTTGGGGATGTCCAACTGAGGCAAGGCCTTATAGGCCGAATGAAAAGAAATTTGAACCCCAAACAATTAGCAGCTATTTTATAGGGTACTCAGAAAAATCAAGGGGCTATAAATTTTATGATCCAAAATTGAGAACAATTTTTGAGATGGGAACGACAACGTTCTTTGAGGATATTGAGTTTGGGGGGAAGATTAAGGTTAAAGATTTTGTCTTTAAGGAAGAATTAGTAACAATTCCAGAACTGATTCTTCCACCAGTTGACTTTCCCATTATTGAACAAACTCAAGATGATCTGGTTGTTCAGGAAGAACAAAATCCAGATCAAATTCAAGATCCTCAAGAACAAGTGCCTCAAGAGCCAGCTCCATTGCGGAGATCCACTAGAGAAAGGAAAAATGCTATTTCGGATGATTATGTAGTATTTATCAATGAAGTAGAGGAAAATGTTGGCATGACGGAAGACGACCCGGTCAACTTCATCAAGCCATGCAAGATTCCCATTCAGATAAGTGGATCGAAGCAATGAATGAGGAGTATAAGTCTATGCAAGACAATTCAGTTTGGGAACTTATCCCATTACCTGAAGGAGTGAAACCCATTGGTTGCAAATGGATTTTTAAAACCAAGCGGGATTCCAATGGTAATGTGGAGAGATATAAGGCACGTCTTGTAGCTAAAGGCTATACTCAAAAGGAAGGGATTGATTATAAAGAGACTTTCTCTCCGGTTTCATCGAATGACTCTTTAAGAATAATCATGGCTCTTGTTGCTCACTTTGATTTGGAGCTTCATCAAATGGATGTAAAGACAGCGTTTCTCAATGGCGACATTGATGAAACGATCTATATGGTGCAGCCAGAAAACTTTGTGTTGGGAGACCCAAAGAATATGGTGTGCAAACTAAGAAAATCCATTTATGGGCTAAAACAAGCTTCTCGTCAATGGTACCATAAATTTCATCAAGTAATTCTCTCATTTGTTTTTGAGATGAATACAGTTGATAATTATGTGTATCATAAGTTCAGTGGGAGCAAACATATTTTCCTGGTCTTGTATGTTGATGACATACTGCTTGCCACTAACAATATAGGCATGTTGCACGAAACTAAGAAATTTCTATCAAAGCATTTTGAGATTAAAGATCTTGGTGACACCTCTTTTGTATTAGGAATTCAGATACACCGAGACAGATCTCGAGGTATTATTGGATTGTCACAAAAGAGCTATATCGATAAGGTTCTCAAAAGGTTTGGGTTACAGGATTGCTAACTAGGGGACACCCCAGTTGCTAAGGGAGACAAGTTTAGTCTCAAACAGTCCCCTAAGGGAAGTTTGGAAATTCAAGAAATGCAAAAGATCCGTTATGCTTCAGCTGTAGGGAGTCTTATGTATGCCCAAGTATGTATGCGTCCAGACATAACGTTCATAGTAGGGATTTTAGGCAGATATTTAAGCAATCCAGGTCTTGACCATTGGAAAGCAGCCAAGAGGGTCATGAGATATTTGAAGAGAACAAGAAACTACATGCTCACATATAGGAGGTCAGACCAGTTAGAGATCACTGGGTACTCTGACTCGGATTTTGCGGGATGCCAAGACAACTTAAGATCAACTTCAGGCTATGTCTTTCTGTTAGCTGGTGGAGCAGTTTCTTGGCGTAGTGCCAAGCAAGGTCTTACTGCTTCATCAACCATGGCAGCATAATTCGTAGCAATTCATGAGGCATCTGACCAGGGCATTTGGCTGAGAAATTTTGTCACAGGGCTGCAAATAGTTGAAGGGATTGAAAGACCACTCAAGTTGTATTGTGACAATAGATCAGCAGTCCTGTATTTTAACAATAATAGGAGCTCAACCAAGTCAAAACACATTGACATTAAGTTCCTAGTTGTTAAAGAGAAGGTACAAAGTGGACAGATATCCATAGAACACTTAGGGACAAACTCCATGATTGCGGATCCGCTCACTAAAGGTCTACCACCCAAGGTATTTCATGAGCATACTGCTCACATGGGTGTGCTACAGTTTGAGGAATCTTGATTTTAGTGGGAGTTTCGTCCATTATGTAATTTATGTTCTATGTTTAATTGTAAAGTACAAATACATTGTATTTGGATTTTTTGATCAGAAATAAAGTTTAAAGTATTCAATTTTGGTTACTTTGTACATTTAAGTTATGGTATGATCTCATTCAGTAAAGTAGGACCAGTTGAAAATTGACATGCATTGACCAACTTCATGTAATTTTCATGCTACACTTTTCGTAATAGGTCTATGTCATTTAGTTGTGTCAGTACGGGTGATCATTGATGGGTTTAGTTATGCTTATTATGACGAAAGCCTATTTGGTTCCATGTGCTGATATGATTAATGGACGGGAAAATTTGGATTATACTCAAGGTAATTATAATGACATTTTTGACGTCATAAAGTCTAACACACTCCTAATGATACATGTGTGACCAGTGGGAGATTGTAAGATTTATGGGTCACATATGTAATTAACTAATAAAGTGTGTTAGGGTCATTATATAATTAGCCAATAAACTATGGGTCAAATAATATATAATAGTTTATGGCTAAAGAGCATAATAGTTATGAAAATTAATAGTGTAGATACCAGGCAGTTTCTAATTTAATGAGGGGCTGAATTAGAAATACTGCAATTTGGGATATAACTAATAATAGTTATATATAGGGGTAGTGGTCCCCAAGGCAAACACAACAAGACTATTCAGTTTCACAAACCTAAAGGAGAAAACTCTCTGGTTCTCTCTATCCCCATCAAGAGAGCAAGGTCTTCAGGGTGTTTTGCTGAGGAAGATCATCCAACCCATTGGCTCTATCATCATCATCCCATGATTTCATCAATGGCAATTCCCACAAGTACGCTTCCGCCTTTGGTCATTCATCATGTAATAGGCATGGATTATTGAGCATAATGTTATAGGGTTTTTTCAATAGAAAGTAGGTAACTCATCACCAAATTTTATTTGCATAAAATTAAGGAGAACTTTAAGTTGATCTTGTGTTTGTGAAAGTTGCTCCTTAGTCTCTTCATATCCATTTAGCTTTTCTTTCAAAGTGTGCACTTCCTTTTGTAACTCCTCAACATTTTTTTGACTAGAGCTATCAACACTCTCAAATTGCTTGCGTGAAATATTTGCGCGTCTTGAAAACACTCGTGGGACAAACACCAACACCTAAACCACGCAATCGACCTGAATGTTCAGGTCCATACACTTTGCCAATGACATCATCTGGATATACATTAATCTTTGACGGAATACCTTCAGTGGCAACACGTTCTTGATCTTGAGACAAGTTCTCTGATATCTTTTCCTAGTAGAGAAATAAAAGTCAGATCAATTTCACCATACTAGCAGGTAGCAAATACTTTATAAACAATAGCAATGTTATTTTTTTTACTTACTGCAATGGATTTTCCTTCCTCATTCACATAGTTTCCATTCTTTTTAAGCAAAGTTGACAATATAACCTCAGTACGACATACAGGTCTATTCAATTGTAGCTCCTAAGATATTAATAAAATATAAATCAATATCAAACTTTCATATACAAATACTTTAATATATTACAAAAATAAATTATAAATAACAAAATCTATTTTCTTATGATCCGTAACAAACTGCCTTATATAAATTATTTATTTATACTCAACTCTCAATAAATTGAAGTTTAATATTTCAAAAATAAATTGAAGTTAAATATCCAGAATATGAACGCTTAAGATTCTCTTTACTTTATAAACAAAATAGCCAAAGCAAAAGCTTCAAAATTTAAAACTAATAAATAAATTTCATTCCTTCTCAGATACTCACCGGACCCAAAATTATTGCTAGTTTTTTTTCCAGAAACCAACTAATCCACCTATGGAAGAGTCAAAACCGCAACCACAAGTTCTGGCGAGTCAGACAACTTGCTCGATGCTACAAGAGTCACTATTGGGGTTTAATGAATGATCTTAGGTCTAAGTACAGAGATTATTACTGGATTTACGGGAAGAGTCCCTTCAAGGACGATGAAGAAAACATAATCCTAAAAATAAAAGCACAAAATTCTCCAACTACCACAATAAAAAAACACATCCTAAAAAACATAATCACCAAATAAATTTATAAAAAACAGAACTTGAATATAAAAAACAAAACCTGAAGAAGGGGATGAAAATAGCAAGTCTTTATTTGTTGGTACGAGTTGCCAAAAATTAAACCTAAAAAATTTAAAAAATTCAAAACAAAAATTAAACGTATTAGATGCAAAGAAGAAGCTCCAAGAGGTGACACATTCACTGCAAATTTAAAGATTTATTTTACTTACACTGTTGTACGGTAAGTGTGAAAGGTAGGGTCTAATGGGTCGAAATTGTAGCGTATAAGTGAAACAATAATACGGTGTTGAAACGGTGGTGAAACTATGGTGAATAGGATTTTAGGGTTTTAGATTAGAGTGTTACTGTTGAGTCTGGAGTTTTAGGGATTTAGATGGAAAAGAGGGAATCTGAAAAGAAAAAAAGAAAAGAGCGAATTGAGAAACGAGGGAAAATGAAAACGAGCGAAAATGGGAAATAAGGAATGGAGCGAAAATGGAAAATAGGAAAGTGCACTTATTATAATGTTAGCTACATTCATAACCGTGGCAAATTTTTTAAGTTACCTACAGTCATTGTGATCGTGGCTAATTAACCGTAGCTAATCGCCGGTTTTTTTGTAGTGTTAAACTAGATTTCTTTAAGTGATATCTCAAATTCAAACTTCATAAATAAATGAAAAAAATACATTGTTGATTGAGCTATATTTAGTTTCAACCAAGTGATTGAAAAATGGTTAATGAGATCCAACAGGAAGGGAGCTACGTTACTTCTTGAGAGAGTTTGGGTCCCGCTGAATTTTCGATATGTAAAACATATTGATGTTGAATGGTTTTTTAATTTTATTTAATAATTTAGCTATTAATTTAATTTATATAAATTGTCAATATAAAAAAAAATTATATTATCATTTAACTATAATTTTTAAATTATTAATAATATTTAATTTTTATTATAATTATTTATAAAATTATTTATATGATTGATCATAATTTCTCGATCATTTAAATTTTTTATATCAATGATATATGAAAATAATTTTTTTATAATTATTATCTATTATTATAAATTAATATTTTGTTAATATTTTTGGGTATTTTTTATACAAGAAAAAAAAATTTCTTGAGTAGTTAAAATAAGCAAGTGATATATCGAGCAAAATGATACAATTAATCTTTTATATGTATAAAACAATCAAAGATATGTCCTATAGAGATGAGTACGATAGTGAATAAATAAAATAAATTTAAAATCACTTAAGATATATGATTTTTTGAAATTAAGTTGTCAATTGTAATTCTTCGATTTTTATATTTAATAAAAATAGTATATTTTTAATTTTAATTATACGACTATTTAATTTTGATCCTTGTTGATCCACAGTTCTAGATTTTCCTTTAAGATTTAATCAATGATAAATCATTTAAGAAAACTTGATATGAATATAATTCTATCTCAAACAATTTTTGACTAAATTTTATTTATATTAAATTTTGAAATATTATTACTCTATTTCTTTAAAATTCCGAGCTTTAAGAAAAAAAAAGATACAAGGTTGAAAAGAGAAACCTTGCTTAAACGGCCAAATCTTCGATTAGAGAGAATGACCATAAGCTAAGAAATGCACAAATAAGAAATATAAAAAAATAAATAAAAAAACAAGAATGGAAGTGGAGAATAAATAACATAAGGCACGATTAATGGTTAATATAGGCAAGTCATAATTGATGTGTGACGTTTGAGGATTTTGGTCCTTTAACATGATGAATGGATTTTATGATTTTAAAGTTAGTGCACTTTAGAGTGCTCCAAATTCAAACCCTCTTTCATAAGTCCCATGTTATAATTAAAGTTGCTTCTTCAAGTATTCCACCCCCACTTCCAAAGACAACATCTTTACTTTTCTAATTTTCAATTTAATATATAGTTTCAACTATCAACCACTAATTTTATTTCTCCTTTTTGGTGTTTTATTGGGATTCTGTAACTCAACCACACCGAGGAATAATTTTGATACTAGTTCAATGATAATATTTTAAAATAACCCTTCAAAATCATAATTTATTAATAATTTTTAAATTTTCTTTCATTAAATTAATTTTATAAAATTGAAGGACCTTTGTGATGTAAATTAGAGAAGACTCTTGGTGCAAATGAAGGATTTAAGAGAAGAAGATCAACTCTTGGATGATCAGAGGAAGTGATAGCATTAATAGAGAATATATAATATATCTGTAAATATTTTAACGGTTAAATTATCAAATGAGAGATGTAAAAAAGTTATTAGACTAAGAAATAATCTATTTATAAATATTTTAACGTTTTATGTATCTAAAATATTTTAAGTTGTTAGTCAAAAACAAAACAGTTATCGAAATTTAGAATAAGAGAATATAAAGAAATACAATGAATAATAAATGAAAAATTACTTTTATATGATTTTATAAATATTAGTAACTAATGAAAATTAAGTTTTTATTTTACGAGAATGAGAGATTTTTGAACCATAAGAGTAAAATATGTGGTTGAGATTAAAAATCTCATTTTAGTGAAATACATGATTCTTCTACTTCGCCATGCTAAATTTGTTGTGCCATGAAAACCAATGTTTCAATCGTCTCCCTTTTCCCTTGTTTCATCCCTTTGTTGTCTACCATGGCAACCCATGTCTTACATAATTCTTGAATGTGATTATGACAACAACAATTAGCATATTCATGGTCCAATAGCATCTCTACTTTTTTCCTCCATATTTTGGTACAATTTCCACACATATAGTAAGAGGCAAATGATTTAATTTTGAGGTGTTGTGAGAATAAAATCATATTTAATTTTACAAAACAAATTTCTCCAAACTACTTTCCTTGGACACATTATCGGAACAATCATAACAAGCTTTTATGTGACAACTAACCTTAAAAATGGTTTTGGTTTCAACAAGTTCAAGCAGAGGTTTAATTTGATTATGGTCAAATTTTGAAGAGAGTAATATCTACTAACATGATTTTATTAGGGATCGGACATATCGACAAAAGATTCAATGGTGAAACTATAGAAATTCAATCAAAAATTAAGATCGGAAAAAACACATTATGGTATTTGGTAAGCATAAACATGAAAAAGGGGATATTCATCGTCTAATCTCCCGGTAAGTTTTCATTCAATAGCTTCTATTAGAAAATCATCATTTTTATTATATCTGATCCATATACAAATACATTTATTATGTAAAAGATTTATTTCATTGTCAATCAAATAATATGACTAATTGACGGTGTAAATTTTACGTTGTATATACATCAAAATTATTCTCTCTTTTTTTCTCGATAAATAATTATTTTTTTCGTTGAAATGACAACAACCAACAAATTTTACACCGTTACATCAAAATTATTCTTATATGTATATACTAATATGTAAAGACTCCTATGGACATACGCACCTTCCTAAGAAAGCTACCCCACTAATCCTATTTCTATATATATGCATTACCATAGTTATAGTTATGCACTCTCCTTGCAATTAACATATTAAGACAAAAAAATAAATTGAAGTATCAATCTCAAGATCTTCTCTCTCTACACTCTATTTTTGGGTTATTATTACTTTCATTAATATAATTAAAGTTTATTAGAGTAAGAGAGATATGGACAATGAAGAAATTCCATCAATACCCGGTACACCTGCAGATGCAACACCTGGTACACCCGGTACACCTGGTGCCCCACTTTTTGGTGGCTTAAGGTCTGAGAAAAATGGAAATCGTTCAGTTGGTAGAAAGAAATCACTTCTGAAGAATATGAATTGTTTTGCTGTTGAAGAATGGAATTTGGAAGATGGTTCTTTACCTAGAGTGTCTTGTGCTATGCCATTGCCACCTGCTCCTATTCCTCTTGCTAAAAAAGTACATTTCATTTACATTTGTGTCGTATTTTTGATATTATAGAAAATTAAAGTTAAATGTAGTTAATACAATCTTTACAATTGATTGGAGTTGAACATAAATTAATTGAAGTTATTATTACTATAGGTTGGAGCAGAGTTTATAGGAACATTCATTCTAATGTTTGCTGGAATAGGAACTGCAATAGAGAACCAAAAGGTTGAAAATTCAGAGACACTAATTGGATGTGCTGGAGCTAGTGGACTTGCTGTTATGATTATAATTCTATCAACTGGTCATATCTCTGGTGCTCATCTCAATCCTGCTGTTACCATCTCATTTGCTGCATTGAAGCATTTTCCTTGGAAGAATGTAAAAAGCCTTAACTTGCATTCTTTCTTTATCTTCTTGTTTAATCTTTTTTCACATGTTAATTAAAGAGTTCTTGTTAGTAAAATACTAGAATATGTATAACTTTTCAATTGCCTTGTGCTGAATGAAATGTAGGTACCTGTGTATATTGGTGCACAAATATTGGCATCAATATGTGCTGCATTTTCTCTGAAAGTGATTTTTCATCCATTCATGAGTGGTGGAGTGACGGTTCCTTCAGTAGCAATTGGTGAAGCTTTTGCATTAGAATTCATTATTGGCTTTAATCTCATGTTTGTTGTCACTGCTGTTGCCACCGACACAAGAGCTGTAAGTATTATCATATTTATTATTATTATATTTTTAAAACCAAAATTGGTATTCAAAAGCAATATGTGTTTTTTTTAATACCCTCTTTTTTAATTTTTTTTATATTAAAATACTCCCTTTTCAAAACTATATATTAAAATATTTTATTTTTGATCTCATCTACAAGTCGCCTTTGCAAAGAGTGAATTCCTTAAAAAAATATTTTAATTTTTTTAAGTTAACAAAAAAAAAACATATATATATATATATAATTAGAATAATTTATTATAAATATAAATACAAATATAAATTTTAAATTATATAGATTAATTAAAGTTTTCTATAACATTTGGACAATGTTTTCGAGTATGACCAGTTAACCGGCATAGTCCGCATTTTGATACTTTTTCAATTTCTTTTAACAAATATATATACAATTAATTCATAAAAAATAACATCACAAATTTTATAGAAATTACGATAAAATTAACGTTGAAGGAGGTCTCCACTGTCACATTGCCGATGTTTTCTCACATGTACAACATTTTAACAATGCTTTCAAAAAAGTATGCATTGTTAAAATTTGATACGTGTGAGAAAATATCTAGAATGTGGTATTGAAGGTCACATTCAATATTAATTTTATCGTAATTTTTATAAAATTTGTGATATTTTTGTATGAATGAATTATATATATATATTTGTTAAAAAAAATTGAAAAAGTGTCTAGATAATGCAAACTATGTCGGTTAAGTGATCATACTCTAAAACATGTCTAAATGTTACAGAAAATTATAATCAATCTATATAATTTACAATTTGTATTTGTATATCTTTATGAATTATTTTAATTATATATATATATATTATTTTATTTTTGCTAATTTGAAAAAAATAATATTTTTTTAAATTTTTTTAAGAAAATCGTCTTTGCAAATGCATACTTCCTTAGAAAAGTCGCTATTTGTAAAGGCGACTTATAGATGAATTGAAAAATGAGATATTTTAATATATAATTTTTTTAAAAAAATATTTTAATATATTTTTTTTTAAAAAAAAAGGAGTTTATTGAAAAAAAAAACAATAAATAAGTACAAGAAAAATAAATTATCTTTAATGATAAAATTTGATGAATCAACTTATCCAAAATGAGTAGACCAAGACAAAAAAGATGCAGTAGCTTGATTCGCATAAATCCAAAAAGCTACGGTTCCTAATAGAGATGAGAGTCAATTGAAAACATATCTCTGCAGCTTTTGTCCTCAATACATAGAAATAATTATTCTACGTGTGAATTATTATTTTAGTTTTTAAAAATGTAAAATATTATTATTTTAAATTTTGACTTAATTAAAAATCTTAATTAATTTTCACATGATTAAATAGTCAATTTAATTATTTATTAATATTATAATAATCATGAACTATTACAGTAATAAATTTTATTTTTTAGAAATTATTTTAACAATTTAATGATAAATTTAAATTTTGATGAAATAAAAAAAATAAAAGTGAAATTTTAAAGGATTAAAATGGTGATGATTTAACCATTACTGTATACCATGAACATGCATGTTTTGCAGTGAGATAATTGTCTCTACCTTCTCTATACTTGTACTAGTTAATTAAAGACAAGTGGATTTGGAATCTTGCTTGTTGCATCAAATAATTACTTGGGTAGAAGAAATACATATTATATCTCTCATATATTAATAAAAAGAAATTCAAAATTGGAGATTCCTTTTTTAAATTCTACTTAGTTAATGATATTATTTTTGAAATAATCTTTATTGAATTTACAATACTTTATGATTTTAAATAAGCTAATTTATATTTGTAAAATTAGTTTGATATATTACGATTTGGAGACTGCAATTATTATTATTATTTTGAAAAAAATATATAACTATTTAAAAATATATAACTATTTAAGATTAGGTCAAGTATATATTAGTAAGTGATGCACTAGTGTTAACATATAATTCTCCTTCTGATTTCTTTTTTGACATTATTTTTTTTATTTTATAACACTTTTTGACATTAATTAATCTGGAGTGTGAACATGATGCAGGTGGGAGAACTTGCGGGAATTGCGGTGGGAGCCACCGTCATGCTCAACATACTCATAGCCGGGTATGTTCCACGTTATTATTTTTGGTTTAATTTAATTTAATTTAATTTTGTTTTTTTTTACAGAATTTACTCCTTATTTAAAAAATTAATATTTTGGTTTTTTATTTAGATTTTTAAATTAAAAAATAATAATTTGACATATTTTAAATAAAATAACATACAATTTTATAATATAATATTACGTAGATGTATTGATTATTTATATGTTATTAATTAATTATAAATTAAAAAAATTTAAAGTTTAAAATTAAGTCATTAGAAGGTTTGATTGCGATATTATAAGTGTTAATTATTCTATATTTTTGTATCATATATCATATTATTTAAAATATATTACAACATAATTTTTTAGTTTAAAAATTAAAATGAAAGATCAAAACTATTAAATTTTAAAATAAGAAATTAATTTTATAGATCAATAAAATAGAAAAACTAAAATTTATAATTAAGTCATTATTTTTTAAATAAGTAAAGGATATAATAATTTTATATGGACATCCAAACTATATCATCAATTTTAAAATAATCGTATGGTGTGATGTGATAAAGTAAACAATTTTTATTCACTATCAATATAAAATTAATTTAAATTGACATTGCGTACTATATAATCCTATAAGTCTATCATTATTAATTTTTGATGAAATATAGTCAATCTTTATTATATGATAAAACTTTTTGAACTTTAATTTCAATTAAACTATTTATTTAGCAGATCAAAATTATACTCTTACAAGTGCAAGTTTGGTGTAACCAAAATCATTAGTGTAATACACATTGATAAAAGTTAAAATACAATATATGTCTCTTCATTTTAATAAATCAACAATTTTTATCACCTATTTTATTTTTACAATTTTAGTTCATGATGATGTAAAAAATCGCAGGGATGTAGAATTTAAATTTAATTTTAATTAAATAAATATCTTTAAAATTAATCTTTTACTCTTCTTTGCTTTAATTTTTTTTTTAAAATTCTGTAACGAATCAAATCAATGAAAAACTCTACTTAGTGAAAAACTAATTAATTAAAATTTAACAGAACAAGTTACATATTATTTAAAATTAAGAGAACTAGTTCTAAATTATTAACTAAAAGTTTAGGAACTCAATTAAATTATTTGGGCCTTATTTCTCAGCATGACCTTATTGATTGAACAACACTAAACTACAGGCCTGCAACTGGAGGTTCAATGAATCCAGTAAGAACACTGGGCCCAGCAATTGCTACAAACAACTTCAAAGGCATATGGTTATATCTCATAGCTCCTATTCTTGGAGCTCTAACTGGGGCAGGGGCATACACTGTTGTCAAATTGCCTGATGAAGAATTTAACCATGAGTTAAAAGCCTCTTCTGCCCCTGGAAGTTTCAGAAGATGATGACGACTCATCCCCAATGTCCCAATATAAGAGAACTACTCCGTTAGATCTTTTTTATAAGAGACGGTTGGATTAAAATTTAGTTAACAAAAATTGATGTATCTAATCTATATTATAAATAAGATATATTAACTTGTGTTAACTAAATTTTATCCAACCGTTTCTTATAAAAAGAACAAAAGGGAGTACTTAATTAGAATATTTGTATTATAATATATAAATACATTGTAGAATGTAATTTAGCAAGAATGATTATAGCAATTGGTGCATCCCTAGCTAGCTACATGCACATATTGCAATATATGTGTTCAAATGTATTGTGTGACATTATATCCAAGAAGAAAAAAAAAATCAGTATTGTTTTTGTACATGTGTGTATATGCATTGTGTGACATTATGTCATTTTTTTAAATGAATAATGTTACTAGACTAATTATTAATTTGTTAGTACATGTAAAGATGTCACACTGCTATTGTTAGGTTGAACATCTTATTTTAAGTTTGAACCCAGTACCTTTACATAATTGTGTGAGTTAATTATGATGAAATTTATTATCTATTCTAAAATTTAAAAAAAGAGGTCATTACAAAAAGGTGAACATATTGAGAGGCCTCAAAATAATCAGAATTAAACCTTCAAAATAGTTAACAAAAATTTATGTGACAATTAACTTAAAATTGTTAGCTTTCAGTTGTTAATTGCACAACAAGAAAATAAAATTTGCACACTCGAATGAATGGTAAGACTTATGTATTTCATAGATTGTCAATCCTATTTATACATGAGCTATTCTTACACATTCTAAGTGCAATCTAACTAACTAACTAATTAACTAACTAATTGATTGGTTAGTTAGTTAGTTACTAAATTTAATTATTACCTTATTTGAATTACAAGTCATTTAATGCTTTACCTTAATTCAAGTATCTAAGTGATACTACACTTAGCATTTGTCTTATCTCTTTAAATCTGTTTGTTCTCAATGCCTTGGTCATTATATCAACAACTTGTACTTCAGTTTGACAATATATGAGTTTGAGCTTATTTCTCCCAACTTGATATCTTAAGAAATGAAACATTGTCTCTATATGCTTACTCCTTCCACGAGATACAAGATTCTTTGCTAGATTTATGGCTGAGATGTTGTCAATCATTAATGACACTAACCTGCATACTTCAATCTTGAATTCTTCCATCAAAGCTTCCAACAATGATGATAGGGCTATGACTGGTTGCTTCTGTAAATTCCATGCAATTGAAGATTTCATGAATTTGAATACATAGTATGATGTACTTCTTTTATCACTCTTATCTCCACACCAATCAAAATATGAACAACCAACCAGATCTTCATCTCCTTCCTTCAATTCTATTGCAAACAAAGTTTCATGTTCTAGTGTTCCTTGAATGTATCTCATATTCTGCTAATGACATCAGCACTATAGCATAGGTCGGGTCTTGTGTTGCACAAGTACCTTAGGGATCCAACAACCTATTTGTACAAGGTGGTATCAGCCAACTCCTCTTTAGCTTATTTCCCTAGCTTTGCATTGATGTTAATTGGAGTGGCAACAGGTTGCAGCCAGCCATATTGTATCTTCTTAAGATTTCTCTAGCATATTTCCTTTGATGCATCACCATCCCTTCTTTTGTTTCAGTAAATTCAATTCCCAAGAAATAGGTCACCTTTCCCAAGTCTGACATATCAAATTAATCCTTCATAATCTCCTTGAATTCCTCAATTAATTTCCTATTGCTACCAGTTACCAACATATCGTCAACATATAGGCAAAGCAGGAGCATTTGTAGCCTTCCATTCTGTGTGTAATGCTTCACATAAACCTCATATTCTACTGTACATTTTATCAAACAAATACTGATTAGAAATGCGTCAATTCTTTTATTCCAAGCTCTTAGTGTAAGACCCGTAATTTTAAATTATACCTTATGTATTTTAATGGATTTTGGTATTGAACTCAGGAGCTTTTTAGCCAAGTTATTAATATTTTGGAGTTTATATGACCAAAGAGATATTTTGATGCCTGATTAGAATTACTCGTCGATAAATAAATTAAATTAACTGCGGTGAATCTTTTGCGAAGAGTTTAATACGTTATGGGTAAAAGGGTAATTTAATAAATATCTAAAGATTTGGAGATATTTGTTAATTATTATTAATATATATATATATAAAGAAAAGGAAAGGAAGGAAATGGAAAGAAAAGAAAATAGAAAGGAAAGAAAAAGGAAGAAAGGAAAAGAGAAGGAGAGAAAACAGAAAATTCCATCTTCTTCCTCCCCTACCCCGCGTGCGTTTTTCTTCCTTCCTCCATCTTCATCCATTTTCGTTCTTCCTTGTTTCCTTGAGTTCGAAATTTATAGTGGGTGATAGGACAAGGATTTCTCAACTTCACTCTTCCTCTTTGATTCGAAAACGAAGGAAAAGGGTTTAGGGATTTCAAAATCGTCAAGCACAAATCTCGTCGTTTCTTCTGGATCCAAGCTTCGCTTCGCGAAGGGATAGAAGGAAAAGTTGTTCACCACTACACTACGGTGCTAGTGAGCTAACTTTGAAAGCGACGTCGCGAGCAAAGTTTTTACCGGATTTGATCGTGGTGCCGTAAATCGACGTTAAAGCTAACGTTAAGGTAAGGGCTCCTTCCAAACTTTTAGTTTGCATTTAGGGCCTAATATGTGGTTGTGCGGAGAAGAATTTTTTTAGGGTTGGAGTATTGATTTGGGGAAAATGTATCTAAGGCTATTTGAGTAAAACCTTAGAGTTACGTTTTGGTTATCTTGATGAATGAATCGTGGAAAATGAATTTAAAACTCATTTATGTATGATTTTGAGTGAATGAAACTTGTGTGTTTGAGTGGTGGATTGTGTTGATTTGTGTTTGTTGTTTTTGACGTGTTCTTAATTGATACTGATGGAATTTGATATGTGTATGGTTGGATTTTGTGGAAAAATGAATTGATGTGTTTTGATGTGGATTGATAATATGTTTGAGTTGTTTTACGTGGAATTTGAAAACCATTAAGTTAAATGAGTATTAAGAATGGAGAATCTCTTAATGTCTTGTTTACTTAATGTGTGTTTGTGAAAACCGTTTTGAGTTAAAAGAGTATTAAGAATGAGGAATCTCTTAATATCTCTGTTTACTATGTTTTGGAAAATCGTTTAAGTCAAAAGAGAATTAAGAATGGGGAATCTCTTAATTTCTTGTTTACTTAATGTTCGTTTTGGAAATCGTTTAAGTTAACTGGGCGTTAAGAATGGGGAATCTCTTAATGCCTTGGTTACTTAATGTTTGTTTTGAAAATCGTTTAAGTTAACTGGGCGTTAAGAATGGGGAATCTCTTAATGTCTTGGTTACTTAAGGTTGTTTTGAAAATCGTTTAAGTTAAAAGAATATTGAGAATGGGGAATCTCTTAATATGTCTGTTTGCTTAATGTTTGGCGTGAAATTCGTTTAAGTTAAATGAGTATTAAAAATGGGGAATCTTTTAATATCTGCATTTACTTAACGATTCTTGTGGATGGAGTCAGTGTACGTTCATGCATTTCATTCTGGTAAATTGTGCTAACCCGTGATAGGTGGCACCTCGGTAAACAGTACTGACCCGTGATAGGTGGTACGTTTACGATTTACTTTTTGGTAAGTTGTGCTGACCCGTGATAGGTGGCACCTCGGTAAATAATACTTTGGCCTGTGATAGGCGGTACATTTACGACTTACGCTTTTTCTTTTAGTAAATCATGCTGACCCGTGATAGGTGGCACCTCGGTAAACAGTACTGACCCGTGATAGGTGGTACGTTTACGATTTACGTTTTTTAGTAGATCGTGCTGACCCGTGATAGGTGGCACCTCGGTAATTGGTACTTTGGCCTGCGATAGGCAGTACAATTATGATTTACGGCCCTTCGAGAAGGGTTTTGGTTTGGAATTCCGAGTCCATGCATTTTGGCATATACGCATTGCATTAGGGTGCTTGGCACACGAGTCGTGTTTTGATTCAAGTGTATGATTGAGAGTTTGAAACTCGAGTTGTCATGGTAACTGTGTTTAAATTGTTAAGTGTTATGTTTTGGAATTTGGTGATAGCATGTTTGGTTGCAATATTATTTTGAAACTCATGTTGTTGTAGCGATTGCGTTATCAGTGCTAAGTGTTAAGATGTGGATTTGTGTATGAATGTGATCGAGTTAGTTTATGTATTTTTGGAAGAATATGCAGGGAAATCGATTGCCCAATCGATTGGCATTAAGTCAGTGGCTCAGCAATGCTGTCAATCGATTGCCCAGTTGATTGCCCAATCGATTGGCATTAAGTTAGTGGCTCAGCTATGCTGTCAATCGATTGCCCAGTCGATTGGCATTAAGTCAGTGGCTCAACAATGCTGTCAATCGATTGCCCAATCGATTGGCATTAAGTTAGTGGCTCAGCAATGTTGTCAATCGATTGCCCAGTTGATTGCCCAATCGATTGGCATTAAGTCAGTGGCTCAGCTTTGCTGTCAATCAATTGCCCAATCAACTGTCGATTGAATTAAGTCTAGAATTGAAACTTCACTAAAAACCTTCAGGAAATCGATTTGGAAATCGATTGACTTTAATACAAGGGCTCAATTATCCACTTAATCGATTTCCCAATCGATTGTTTTAGTGGAAATTCTTATTTGGAAATCGATTGACTTTAATACAAGGGCTCAATTATCCACTTAATCGATTTCCCAATCGATTGTTTTAGTGGAAATTCTTATTTTGAGTTAGATAATCGATTGCTCAATTAATTTATCAATGTTTTGTTCAGTTGTGTATTACTTGATGGATTGAGAATTCTATTTGATTTCATTTACATTTGGCAAGCATTGTATGAACTTTTAGCATATGGAAAATCCTTTTAAGGTGCATGCTAAGTTGAAAAGGTATTTTGTGCATTTAAAAACTTAAATGTTATGTGTTAACTGTTAATTTCGGTTGGTGACCCTTTACAACTATTGTGGAAATCTGGGCTTTGCCCTCAGATGAGAGTCAAATTGATCCCACCGGTTCATACCCTCCGGACGGGAATGTGGATGGGAGTGCTTGATTGGAGCTACGTTAGGAGAATCTCACGGGGCGCGTGGAGATTACTCAAGGCGTATAGTTTTTTTTTATATGTATAGAATGATCAGACTAGGTTGTCACACAGGACACATATGTCTTTCTTTTGGGCTACCTTTATGTTAAGTTGAAAGGATGTACCTGTACTATTGTTGACATCAGGACATGCTTTGGATTTATATTTTGAAAAACTTTTCCGCTACTTGTAAATTTTAATGACTTAATTATTTATCCAAAAGTTTTACCTTATTTATTTCTCTGTTGTATTTTAATTTCTAAAAATATGGAGGTTCGGTCACTTTGGCAATGATAATCAAGCTCAGATCAAAGGTAATGTAACCATTGGTAAGACAAACTCTGCTCAAATAAATGATGTTCAATATGTAGAAGGTTTAAAACACAACCTATTAAGCATAAGTCAGCTATGTGACATTGGATGTGAAGTCATTTTCAAACCAAAGGTATCTAACATCATCAAACTGGAGAAATCTTATTTTCTGGAAAACGAAAGAAAAATTTATGTTTTATATCTCGAAGAACTACCTGATGAATCATGCTTTATATCAATTAATAAAGATAAATGGATTTGGCATAAAAGGGCTGGGCATATCAGTATGAAAACCATTTCAAAAATTTCCAAACTTGATCTTGTTAGAGGTTTACCAAAACTAAACTTTGAGAAACATAAAATATGTGAAGCTTGTGCCAAAGGTAAGCAAGTCAAAAGTAGCTTTCACGCAAAGATTTTGTAACAACAAATAGAACTCTTGAACTACTTCACATAGATTTATTTGGGCCTGCCAAAACAACAAGTCTAGGAGGAATGAAATATGATTTTGTTATTGTTGATGATTTCTCAAGATTTACATGGGTTTTGTTTTTAAAACAAAAGGATGATGCTTTTGAAGCATTCAAAACATTTTGTAAAAAAGTTCAAAATGAAAAAGGATCCAACATCATTTCTGTAAGGAGTGATCATGGAGGAGAATTCGTAAATGCTTCATTTAAAACCTTTTCTTTGATGAACTCGGTATATCTCACAATCTCTCATGTGCAAGAACTCCACAACAAAATGGAGTTGTTGAACGAAAAAATAGAACACTACAAGAAATGACAAGAACTATTTTAGAAGAATCGAATGTTGAAAGATACTTTTGGGCTGAAGCCATAAACATATCTTGCTATATCTTAAACCGTGTGTCTATCAGAAAGATCATCAACAAAACTCCATACGAAATATGGAAAAACAAAAAACCAAACATTTCTTACTTTCACATTTTTGGGTGTTAGTGTTACATTTTAAACAACAAATATCTTATTGGAAAATTTGATGCAAAATCTGACAAAACAATCTTTCTTGGATACTCAACCGAATCTAAAGGTTATAGAGTGTTCAATTTAAGAACTAACATTGTTGAAATAAGTATGCATATATTATTTGATGAGTTTGATGACTTAGAGATAAGTAAAAAAGATGAGGAAGAAGAAACTCCAATTGAAACACAACAGCAAAACAGTTTGCAGAAAATAGAGATTGATAAACAATCTCCGTTTCATTCTCCACCAAAAAGCTGGAAAACAATTGAAGATCATCCTCAAACCCAGATCGTTGGAGATACGACTGATAGAATCAGAACCAGAAAATCATTCAAGAATGATGAAAACAACATGGCAATGATATCTCATATTGAACCAAAATCAATCAAAGGTGCAATTACTGATCAATCTTGGGTAAATGCCATGAAGGAAGAACTACTGCAGTTTGAGAAAAATGAAGTTTGGACTCTAGTACCTGATCCATTAGATCAAACGGTCATTGGCACTCGATGGGTGTTCAGAAACAAACTTGATGAAGGTAAAGTTATTAGAAACAAAGCAAGATTAGTAGCTCAAGGCTACAATCAACAAGAAGGTATAGACTATGATGAAACCTTTGCTCCAGTTGCAAGGTTAAAAGCTATTTGAATACTTCTTGCATATGCATCTCATAAACTTATCAAACTGTTTCAGATGGATGTTAAAAGTGCCTTCTTGAATGGGTTTTTAAATGAACAGGTGTATGTAAAACAGCCCCCAGGTTTTGAAAGTCAATCAAAACCAAATCATGTTTTCAAACTTACCAAAGCACTATATGGCTTAAAACAAGCACCAAGGGTTTGGTATGAACGATTGAGTTCATTCCTAATTAAAAATGATTTTCAAAGAGGAAAAATCGATACTACTTTATTTAAGAAAATAGAGGGAAATGATTTACTCATTGTTCAAGTATACGTTGATGACATCATTTTTGGATCAACAAATGAAAAATTATGTGAAAATTTCTCAAAACTTATGCAAAGTGAATTTGAAATGAGCATGATGGGTGAATTAAGATACTTTCTTGGCTTACAAATTAAACAATATGAAAAAGGCATTTTTATCTATCAAGAAAAGTACATCAAAGATCTGTTGATTAAATATAAAATGAATGAGTCAAAAATTATGACAACTCCTATGCATCCATCTACTTCTTTAGAAAAAGATGAAAATGGCAAATCTGTTTCTGAGAAAGAGTATCGAGGAATGATTGGCTCTTTGCTATATCTAACTGCTAGTATACCTGATATAGTGTTTGCAGTAGGATTATGTGCTCGATTTTAATCAACGCCAAAAGAATCCCATTTAACAACAACATAAGTCAGAAAATCTGTTTTGTCTCTCTCATCTACTCACCTCCTTTTTCCCCCAAAAGCTGTGTTGCCTTTCTCTCTAAATATCAGTCAAACAATCAGCACGCAAAAATGCCTCTCCCTGCACACCATACTCTTCCTCTTCTTCATACGAATCCATGGAACGCTCACCTTCTCCACCACCTCGACCAACACCACCACACACCTCCTTTGCCTCTCCTCCTTCTAACACCAACCAAGAAATCCTCAATCTCAACCCTCTGTCTACTCTTCTTTCACCACTGTACACTCGTCCCACACCAAACATTGCTCAAGTTCCTCCACATTTACGCACTCAAACTACTCCTCCACGACGCTCCATGAGAGTTCAATCTCGAATAGGAACTTCAAAACCTTTGAACCCTAAACCTTATTACTTCATCATCTCAGATTATGAGACTGACGATTCCTTTGATTCATGCCCTCCATCTCCTTAACTGCAAGCGACTGAATTTACCGTATGTGATTCTCCAGCACATGATTTGTGCAGCCACCAAAGACTTCAAAAAGAATATTGTGCCCTATGGCATCGTTCTAACTAAGGTCTTCAGGTACTTTGGAGTCTCCCTCTCTTTTGAAAAAGCTTTAATCAAACTCTCAAAATTTTCCACCAAAAATCTCTCTCACATGCACAAAAGTTCCTCTGCTCAAACTCCTACTCCTCCATCCTCTTTTCCCACCTCCTTAAAACGCAAATGCTCGGCAGGAAGACGACCTACTACAAACCCTGTTCCATCACATCCTACTGACCTTGAAGAAAACACAGCAAAAATCACAACACCAAAACATTCTTCACCAAATCCAGAACGTTTTCCCCCATCTCCATAAACGTTCTCTAGAAAGAAAACCAACTCCCTCAAACGTCTTTCTTCAAACATCGCCCTTACCATCCTCAGCTCTTCCCTCCCACTCTCAAACACTTCACTCCCCTACTCACAACTTTGGTCATTTCTTTTCCAGTCCACATTTGTCTACCATGTCTCCACTATTTGTATCATCTCAAAAAACCAGCTCTTCAATTTTCGGAATCAATCAGTTTTTGAACTTTCCAGCAACTGTTGGTCCATCTAACACATTTATTGATCCCTTGCCCTCCATCTCATCCTCCTTTGCCACCTTTCCATTCATATCTAAAATACCCATTCCATCCAACACTATTGTTGCTACCACCTCTCAACCCTCTACTCACCTTCACTCTTCTCCTCGCTTAGTTGAACCCTCAAACTCTGACATCATGGCTGCTCTTCAGATCATAATGACACGTCAGGTTCAGCACGATCAAGAAACTGCTCTGTTGAGAACTTGGCTGACATAACAACTTGCTCCCATGTTGGGAATTCCACCTCCACCTCAAGTTCCTCCTTTAGGAAAATCTTCCTCTTCAGAAGGATCTTCTCCCTCCCTAGCTTCTTAGTTGTTTTTCTGCTACCTTTTTGAATGAAAAATGGAGAGAATTAAGTTAACTTTTAATTTAAATTAGAAAGCCTGATTATGTAATTCTGCTCATACTTATGTATCTTTGTTCTCAATTAAATGAAAAACTAGTTTATCGCATACATTGTTTTAAATTATGTCAATTTAAAAAATGCACAAATTGAGGGGGAGCTGTTAAAGCTCTTTTAAATACTTGATATTAGAATCAGAATTAAAATCTAAATTAACATGGTTGTCATCATCAAAAAGGGGGAGATTGTTGAGACAAACTCTATATTTAAAGTTTTGATGAAAATAAACCAAGGTTAATTAAGAAAGTTAATTATGATTCTAAAATGTTATGTTAATTTAACATGTGTTTTTGAGTGAATTTAATTAAAAACAGAATCAAGCAAAAGCACAAAAGACAACAACAAGAACACTCTGCATTAAAATAGAGAATGATCTCCAGCTTCAAATATGTTCATCACAGCATGTTGATCAAACTTTTTCTACCTCTTTAACAAAGAGTCTACCCTGGAAATTTATTCATATAGAATCAGTACATGGCAAGGAACAAATAGGATTCGTCCAAGCTCAAAAAGGTTATCTGATCTCTAAAATAAAAGGACTCAAAGTCAGACAAAAATCAAGACAATTTGTAACTCTAAAAATCAAACTTTCAAGAAAGTTCGATCAACCTTGATATATGATAAGATATTGCAAAAGACATCCAGAATGATTAAAATAAGAACTCCAGATTGATTATTAAACCTCAAGAAAGTTCAAATTGACAAACCCAAATTGATAATCAATCTCCGTTTTCTGCATAACTTCAACAGCTGTGCATTCTCTTATGCAATGACTTATGATTCTTCTCCAAACTTCTCTAACTACATTCAAGACTCAAGATCGAGACTGTACCATCCAAGATCAAGGAAGAAACGTCAAAGGCTTTTTCAAAAAAAGGCAGAACTGCTTTAAATGCTAAACCAAAAAAGTCAAAAAGAAGTTCTTCAAAGCTAGATTATTTTTAATCTAATATATTGGCTTCAGTCAAACTACAGAGCACTACCAACAGCTCTTTTTGACCCTCATTAAAGGCTTCTAATACCTATAAATAGAAGGCCAATATCCAAGATCAAAGCAAGAAATTCAAGTGCTGAAAAAATCCATATATATACTTGAAATTCTGCTCCTTTGCAAAACAGAGGTTGTTCTACATTCTGATATTTCGCAAAATAGTTGTTGACTTATATTCATATATTAGATTGCGTAATTATCATTAGATCATTTGAAAAGAATCAATTCTCAAACAAGTGTTGAGAAATCTTAGATTCTGTCAAAAACAATCCAATTGTAAAAACTCAAACTATAAGAGTTTCTTTATAGTTTGTTTAAGAGTAAATACTATCAAGGTTAGATAGGTGTTGTTATTGCTTTCTGGGTGGAAAGTAATAGAGATTGAAATAGATCAAGGTTGATCTAGACTAGGTGTTGTAAGATCAAAAAGGTTCTTTGTTTTAAACACTTAATGGAAAATCTCACAGTGTGAGGACTGGACGTAACCCACGTTGGATGAACCAGGATATATCTTGGTGTGGTAATCTCTATCCTATTTCTTTATTTATCATATTGAATTGATTAACTAAGATAAAACATAAACTGATTTTCTGTTTTAAGGTAATCAAGGAACGTTCTCTATTTTATAACAAAAACCAAGAACGTTCTCCGTTTTTTGTTTTCATAACCAAGATCAATCTTGAGTTAATTTCTTAAGTTTTTAACAGGAATTTTTAAAATGTGCATTTACAATTCAAACCTCCCTTTTTTGTAAATCGACATTGTTACTTCAAGTATCTTACAATCAAACAATTTATTGAAAAATATTTATCAGACACAAAATTATTAAATGAGTGTAACTTTTTAGATGTAATTTAATCTCTCCTCTCACACACACATAAATATATATAAATTTTAAGTTTATATAGATTTTAAAAAAAAAATTGTATGAAAATTAAATTTTAAATGAGTTAAATTACAATCTAATTTTAAAAGAGTCTAAATAAAATATTTTATATTAAATCAATTATTGATAAATAAGATTTTGACTTCTCTAAATTGAGTGAATGTAAAGTAAGAAAATTAAAAGTTGAGAATTATTTCAACAAACTCAAATTTAATTATGATATACTTATAATTTATTTTTTATTTGTCAGGAAAATGATCCATAACATTTTATATATCTTTAAAAATTACTCAATATTTGGTTAGTATATACTCACCTCTTCGTCCGTTTTAAAA
>JBBPBS010000529.1:948322-990614 GCA_037974835.1 Cicer judaicum | reverse complement strand
AAAAAAAAAAAAAAAAAAAAAAATAAAGAAGAGAAAAAAGAGGAGGAAACAAGCAATTGTAAAGTCGTCTGTCCCCGGTGAGCAGACGGCCTGTCTTCATCGTCAAACAACCAATCTGATTTCACCCAAAAACATTCATTCATCACTTTTTCTATTCAAATTTTCAATTTTTTGTTTTTGTTTTTCAGCTATGGAGGTACATACTTCATGGGATTCACTTCGTAAACAGGTTCCAATTATTGCTCTCTTTCTCAATTTTTTGTTATATGTTTTTTTATGCTTTAAATTATATTAATTGATATTTAGATGTGGAAAATTTGAATGCCCCATATGATAAAGTTTCGATTTTTATTTCTGGGGTTTTGTTAATTTGTCGGTGATGGATGAAATTCCACCTTTTTGCTATATGTGCTTTCAACGTCATTTGATTTGGTCAATCGGTTGATAGAGTTACAGGTTTTCATTAGTGGAAAATCTGTTTTTTGTTTAAACACATGTTTATTGCGAAAATTGATTTGGAATGAATTAATTTTGTAAAATTGATTTTGGTTATAATCGAGTTAAATGTAAAGTGATTTGCGTTAGAATGCATACATTGATATTCAAGTAAAAGTGAGATCAACATTAAATAATTTCGACATGAAATCACGTTTGGAGGCAAAATCATTTTTGTTTGAGAACACTCAAATATGCCAACATTGATTTTATGTTTTTAGGATTAATTTCACTTCCTTCAAAAATGAAACTAAAAATATACTCATTGCTTAAGGGGTTGAATTGTAAATATCTGAAATGATGTTAATGATAATTTGTTCTTAGATTTAGGTTCATTTGGATTTGGTATAGGATTGGCAGGTTAGAAGTGTGATTAGTTTTTGTTTGGGAAATAAATAAGGTTATTTGCATTGTAATCTATATTGTGTACCCACATAGAGTGAATTTGAGTCAGCCTAATATTGTTTAAAAGCATCTGATCAAAGTTATTGTACTTCAAAGCAAAAGGTGTTTTTTTTCGATAGAAAGAAGCGAAAGGTTCTGCATCTGTGATAATTTGGTTGATCATTCATGGTGTAGGAATTTGGTTTTATAGTTTACAAAATTGGAACATTAAATGATGAGTAGAATTTCTTTAGAAACTAAGAAGTGATTTTGAGTGACTAAACCAATAACTCGTAAATTGTATTATTGCTTTTGGTTTATGTATGCAAGTTTTGCAATGAACTGTTAAAATAAGTGGATTTTCTTAGATAAGCCTCTTTCGGTTGTTACCGTACTACCTTCTTATCCATACAAGCTAACAAGCAACTTTCATGCATTTAAATGGTGGTAACTTTTGTTACAGCTTACAACTTAGATAGAAACCATCTTGAATTTTAAATGCATGAGTATTTGCTAGAGTTGCAATGGAAAGCTAACATACTATCATGCAATTTTAGTTGTGTTGACTCAATAGACTTTTACAATCGTCAAGCATGCAATTCGTGTAGAATTTGTTTAACATAGTTTTCTTGGATTGCCAAGTCCTCTCATCATGGAAGATTGGGTAATCTGCATGTTTGGATTGATTTATTTGAACTTATCTATTGATATGTACACTTGGGAGACTCTTTGAGAGAACTTATGAAAATAGCTTATGACATGTTCATATGTTATTTTTAGTGTATTTCCATTAACTCACTAGGATAATTTATGAAAATAGTTTATAGCTTATACAAAAACAGTCTGACTTTATTTTATCTTTTGTTATAGAAATAGTTTATATGTTAGCACTTAATGATAAACACTCATAAGCGGTTAATTAAGATGTTTATCCAAACATGGCTTATATTAAACAATCTTGATTGCCATGTAGGTGTTGGTTTGCCTGTTTATGTAACTTGGTTTCTGTTCAAAATGCAAGTTGTTTTTGTCTTCCTTTGTGGCTCTCGAGTTTTTCCATATTTTCGATTTCTTAGGCAAGGCAAGCAAATGATTGATAGCAGAATTGTTTTCCCTCAATCCTTTGCAGGCGAGAAAACTCGAAGCTCAATTGGATGAGCAGATGAATGCTTATCGTAAATTAGTTTCTACTAATATTTCGACAAAAGCTGATGCTGCAGAGAGTGATCTAGAGTCTTGGATTGAGCGGTTAATAAAACAACTCCATCAAGTAAACTCACAGATGCAAGCTTGGGTATCATCTGGTGGTTCAGATATGGTTTCTCATACTTTGACTAGACACCAAGAAATTCTTCAAGATATCACGCAGGTATTATTTTAACCGATATCATTTTGCGTGAGCCTATGCCTTATTATTCAATTTCATGATATTGTTAGCTAGTTGATATTTGATACAGATTGTCTAAGTCATATAATTTATTCTTGTGAATTGCTCTTAGATCTTTGAAATCGGCTCTAGTTTTCTTTATGCTTTGTAATGTTTTATTTGTTTTTGTTAATTACTATGCACTAAGCTTAGATGTAATTGACCTGCAGGAGTTTTATCGTCTTCGCTCAAGTCTTCGAGCTAAAAAAGAACATGCTTCACTTTTAGATGATTTTAAAGAATTTGACCGGACGAGATTAGATTTGGAAGAGGGTGCCGAATCTGAACAGCATATACTTCTAAAAGAGCATGCTTCTATCAGCCGAAATACCGGACATGTCAGTCACATAAACCAATTGTTTGGCTTTTCTAATAGAAAATGTTGTTTTCTTGCTTTTGAATCCATTTATTCCTAGTGGAATGCTTTAGCCACATTAGTATGTTAGCTTATAAATTTTTTTCAAACTCATGTAGATTTTCTTCTATTCTTGGGAAAGTGATTTTTGCTGATGATTTTTTTATTGGTACTTTGGGGGATTATCTAGTGAATGTGATTTTAAGTGTTGGATTGGAAGAACCTGTTTTGATCCCCATTAAACGAAAGTCTGGTTCTTCAGGTGTATCAATACTGAATTATTACAATAAAAGCCTTTGAATCTTTAGGCCATTGTGGAATTTCGTATGCATGAAATGCTAAAATCCATGTACTGATTTTCCAACTATTCCTTTATTTTTTTTTTAAATTCAATTTGATCTTCAATTGTGGTAGTCTTGTTTTGCTTGTTCCTGTTCTGCAGATGGACAATGTAATTTCACAAGCACAAGCAACACTAGGGGCACTTGTCTTCCAGCGTTCAACATTCGGTGGTATCAATTCAAAGCTCAGCAACGTCAGCAGTCGCCTCCCTACAGTATGTCTCTTATTATTATGGATTTTGGCATTTTAATCATTTTCCTTTTGGTCATTCACATGTTGTACTATGAGCGGCCTATAGTGGCACGATACGCTATTTTTCCGAAGTATATTACTAAATACTTTTCAAAAGAATTGATTATATTCTAATTGCTAAACGATGTTGCCACTTTTCCCTATAATCAAGGGAATTTGTGCTGTCATACAGTAAGCAAGTTTGGACTCAAATTTTAAGCACAATAAATTGGATTCAAAAACTAAACTCGAAATTTGAGCTGTGATCTTGATTAAGTGGTTCTGACCGTCTACTGCACAGATTTCCTGCATTTCCCGACTGCAGGGAATCTATATCTTGCTGTTTGTAGCTCGTATGTCTAATGTACTACTCTGAATAAAAATTGCAGGTATATAACATACTCTCAGCAATAAAGCGAAAAAAGTCAATGGATACCCTTATACTTTCCCTTGTGGCATCAGTATGCACATTTCTCATTTTGATCTACTGGATAACCAAATGAGGTTGTTTACTTTGGCGGAAGCTCAACTCGTGTAAACCGTTTTTTGTTCCATGTCTATTCGGCTTAATAGCTTGTGTCGCGCTGAAATGAATATTTTTAAGGTAGTGTATTTTGTAAGTGTCCATTTATTGTTTATCCTTGTATCAAAAGTAACAACGACGAGTAAAGTTCCATTTGTTAACACCCGAAGAAAAACAGATATTTTGAATTTAGGGTTTCATTTCTTTGTTTCAATTGTTTCAATATCATAGATAATAGCTTGTGGAGCAAGTCGTATAGATTTGAAAGATTTAAGTTTCAACATCACTTTAATAAATAGTTTTAAATCGCATTTTATTACCTTCTCTTAAGATATACACGTTAAGACGCAATATTATGATAAAATTTTGCAATGTTATTAGAATTTAGATGTATGTGTAAAATGTACTTCATTTGGAATCAAGTATAAATAAAAAAATATTGGAAATGTACTTAATCTTAATTTAAGTTTAGATATATTAAATTTTCAGTTGCAATTGTTGTTTATATTTCATACTAGACATAAATATGATTATTATCTATATCAATATTGTTGGAGGATAATCAGTTTTTTCATGTTCCTTTATTTTAGTAAATGTTTTACTCCAATTAAACATTTTATATTAGGTTTTAGGGTTTTTTTATGATGAAAGCAAATCAAACAACATTATATTATCAAAGGCCTAAAAGGTGATTTTGTGATTAAATTTCGGTTGATATTGGTTAATGAAATTATTCATATGAACTGAGAATGTGAACTATTTGATTTTGTATGATTTATTGACCCTAGTACATGTGTGAATTTTTTAGGGTAAGAAATTAAGTGTTTGTTAATTACAATTTTGAACATTAAATAATCCCATTTTTTTATAAGAATTATAAAATTTGTATTTGTTTGTTACAATTTTAAATTAGAAGCTCTTTGCTAAAAAAGAATCATTTTTTCTAACTGTTTTTTTTAAAAAAAAAGTGTTATTCACTATGACATGAAAACACAAACAAATTTTTTTTTCCCTTAAAAAAACATTAAAAAATAATCTCAAATTTACTGAATATTAAATTATTTTTTTTAGAATATAACATTATCTTATATTTGAGGTGTTAGTTCAGTAGTCATAATTAATTTTTTTACTTAAAGACCGAGTTTAAATCCCCTTTAAATATGATTGTAAAATTAATCACCGGTGTCACAGTGCCACTTTATTTAATAAAAATTTATATCTTCCATGATTAAAAAAAAAACCAAAAAATCCAACATAGCTTTCTTGTTGATCTAAAATTGAAATAAAATCATATTGTGCCTCTCACATCATCAATTGAAACATGTCCAATCGATTTCAAAATGTACTTCACTACACTAGCAAAATGCATAACAACAAATATTATGTCTAGTCTAATAGTGCTATAAAGATACATCAATGAACCAATTAGATTTCTTCACTTTTTGTGCTTCATCACATTTGCTAAATTTCTCCTTCTGATTAATTGGTGTGTTGGTTGCTTTAACAATCTTCCATGTAAAATTTATTAAATATTTTCTTTGCATACTTATTTTAGTTAAGAAGACCTCATTATTAACTTGTTTTACTTTCATGCTCACAAGTGTGCATGCTTTGTTTTTGCCTTTCTAGTATTTATTCCCTAGTGATTTTTATTTGGGCCATGGTAAGATTTTGTGGCATTGAAAGACTTAGATAATCCTCTTTCACATATTTCCATGGATTCAAAGTCTATATGTAAGACTTCCCTTCTAGCTGTCCAAAAATGATAATTGTGACAATAAAAAAGCAAACGAGGACAGTGGTTTTTGTTGTCCATTTTCTTTACTTTTTATTGGAATTTAACATTTAATATTGTAAAATTGATTAAAATATACTACTATTAATTAACTTTTATTAGTGTATTTAGAGGGACAGATGATCAAATATAGGATAAACGAATTTTTGTCTATTGTTTGTAAGGTGTGTAAGTCCATAAATTGATGCATTCAAATTAGAGCAAGCCCAAAGCGGTTGCACAAAAAGCAATTGCTTTAGCCCTCAAATTTTTTTAGCTCTCGATTTTCTTTTATAATTTTTTTGTTAGGTCTTGTATTTTAATTTGACTCACCACGTTTGCAAAAGAATAGTTAATTAGAATGTTATGTTATGAAGGAGTTAATTAAACTTATAATCTTTATATCACTTTAATTTAAGTCTCTTACTACTGTAATCTCACGCAAAGCCCAAAACAAGTTTTTCATAACTCATTATAGACTTTTATTTGTTTATGTCCTAATACAGGGTCCTTTGTGTTCCACTATATAGTTAACTGTCATATAATTTCTTTTGTCACCTCCATGTATTTTGATACTTCATTTTAATATTGAGAAGCTCTTAATAGTTAAATATTATTTTCAGTTGGTTTGAGGATATTTATTCAAACTGAGATTATTTTCAATTAGTTTGAGTTAGAAGTGTTCACATTCAAACTGATAAAAAAACAACAAACCGATCAAAAATATCAAAAACGAATACTTTTGGATGTCTTTTTTGTAAAAACTGCACCGATTGAATTTTATATTCTTTTTTTAAAATCGAATCAAAACGCAATAATAAATTTTAATACTTATTTATTTATTTATTTTTATTAATATGATAAATTGCATTTATTTATTATTTGTTTGTTTTTAATTTTTTTCCATACTAATACCTATTAGTTTAATTTAACCAATTTAGTTGTTATTTCATGTATTTCAAATATAGTTGATTATTGTTATTCCCTAATGTTAAGTTCTATGTTAAATTTTGCATCAAATCTACTATCTTACTGTATTTTTATGATATTAATTTGGATATTCAAAAGTCGATCTAAATTAAACCGCTTGAAATTAGATTTAATCGAATTTTTTAAACTTATCATCCAAACCAAACCGAACCGCATGTAACTTTGTCTTTGGTTTAGATGAGTTTTTGCCTCAACTAGTCCAAACCCCACCGCACCTCAAGGCCGAACAAGGCTTTGCAAGAACTGTCATATCAAAAAAATTCAAAGAATAAGTTTGATTTGTGGTCTATCATAGACTTACTTTTTAGGCTTAAGTTGAACCTTGATGGAAGTCTGGTATGACATTTTAGTTTACTTAAAAGCCTATTTCGTTTTAACATCTTTGAATAAATAATCAAACATTTTAAATAGACTGACAAGTTAATATGTCAATAAAATTAAGTCTATTTTGATATTTAAGATGACATTTTAAATAAGTTGACTTTATATAACATGTTACTTCAATTCTATCTTATAATCATACATTTAAATATGTCAAAAATTAAAGAATGTTAATATGTTTAAATTACTAAAAGTTCAATATGTAACAAAAAAAACTAAAATTTGATATAATAATTATAGTAGTAATAAAAAATATTATTTATATTTATTTAATGAGTCATGATAGGTTGGTTTAAAAGGTTTTTCATGTGGTCTGTAGCTTGACTTTTTTTAACTAAATAATTTTTTTTTAAAGTATTGGTTTTGTCTGTTTAAAAAAAATCTGATCTAGCATGAGTCTGACGTCTTTTCTAATGAGAAAGACTAACAAGACACTTTTTTCAAAACATAGTTTTTTTGTTGTTAAAATAAAAAATTTAGGTTAACTGAGTTTCAAAAGTTAATCTAGACCAAAGAAATCCCACAAATGAAAAAATAATTATATAAATAATTATATTTTGAAAAGTGGTAACAACACAAGGACATCTTCATAGCAATAATAAAATTGGAACTTAGATCATTGTGAGATATATATGAACTAAATTCTTGTTGTCTCTCATACACTTTATTATCCTAAAAATACATAACATTTTTATTGATTGAAATTTAAATAGAATTCTCTAAATACGTGAGTTACACACGAGAGAGAAGATGTGAGTTTCTATATGAGAGAAATGGGTTATACAATATATTGTTATGAATTTTTTCTTGTTTTAATTTAAAAGAAAAATCCTAATACATAGTAGCATGACTACTAATGAACCATATACATGTGTTTATATGTCTCCCTATTATCATATTCATATTCAAAGAAACAATTCATTGGAGCATATGGTGATGTGATTTGTATAGGAGTGTAGTAGTGTAAATAAGTGGTCATTATTTTTTTAGTTATCTTTAGATGTTCTCATGTAGGTGCAATATAGGTTGATTATCGACAAATTCTTGAATCTTTTCCTATCTAATACTTTTAAAACATTAATTGATTCGTACATATTAAAAAAAATCCTAACACATAGTAGCATGACTACTAATGAAAAATCTTGAATCTTTTTTTAATTTAAAAGAAAAATCCTAACACATAGTAGCATGACTACTAATGAATAGACACGTGTTTATATGTCTCCCGGTTATGATATTCATATTCAAACAAATAATTTCTTGGAGCACATGGTGTTGTGATTTCATAGGAGTGTAGTAGTATAAATAAGTGGTCATTTTTTTTTTTGGCTAAATATCACATATAATCCCTTAACTTAATTTCAGTTAACATTTTAGTCCTTTATTTTTTTTTTCCAATTTGATCCTTTCTTTTAATTTTAAGTGACAATATGATTTTTTATGTTTTAAAATGTCAACAATGTTATCCTTATTTTTTGCAAAATATCAAACAAAACCCATAAAATTAATTATCATCCTCAATATAATGCAATTTCATCAAATTCATAACTTAAATCTTTAAATAAGCTCATATTTTCATCTTTAACAACATCAAATAAAGAATGACAAATATGAGTTTATTTGAAGATTTGAGCTACAAATTTGATAAAATTTATTGTATATTAAAGAATATAACTAAATTTATGAGTTATGTTTAAAAATTTTGATGAATTTTTGTAAAAAAAGGATAAAGGACTAAAACGTTAATTGAAATTAAATTAAGGGACTACATGTAGTATTTATCTTTTTTTTTTTTTAGTTATCCTTAGATGTTCTCGTGTAGGCACAATATGAGTTTGTTATGGACAAATTCTTGAATCTTTTTTCTACCTATTACTTATAGAGCATTAAATGATTCATACATATTAAACAATCAAGGATATCATAAAAGGGATTTTGATTCAAATTTGGCCAAAAAACACAATAAGTACAATATTTATTCTACTATACTCTTTTTTACCAACCATATTAATATTGGATATTTAATGTATTATTTTATTTTTATTTTTCTTTTATAAATACTTGAAGAGATCTCAACTTTACAATATTTCCATGGAGTTTTTAGAGTTTGTATTTGCAAAAATATCTGAGATAATATTATATGTAATATTTGTTGTATAAATTTTACATGAAGTTATTGAATTTCTGATTTTTGGAGTTTTTCATGTTATACTCTTGTGTTTCTTAAAAATTATTTGTCTTTGTTAAGTGATATAATTTTATTTATATGTAAATTGAGGTATTCCGAATGTAAAAGAAACATTAAAATAACTTGAAAATAACTTTAAAACATATCATAAAACTATTTAGGTAAACTCTCAAATACAAGAAGTGTCCGAGATAGATTAGTCATTATTGTAGGTGTATACAAATTCTTAGCTAAAATATGATTGATAAAAAAAATAATTACATATGTTCATGATCCCTACAAAATTTATACCTTCTAAGTTTAGCCTCTATTTAATTTTTATTATTTTTTTAATTATAATGTTCCAATCATTAGCAGAATTGATTTATGTTATCAAATGACGTAATGATGAGATGAATGACAATGTAGACGAGTATAATTAACTTGACTTCTTATATAATATGTGAGTTGACAGTTATATTATTTTATATAATTAAATATATTTTAATTAATTAAAACAAAGCTATTACAAAATTAATTAAATAATAAATTAATGATTCAATAAAACTAATTAATAAGAGTAACTTTAATCTCTATGGACATTCATCTTATTCTAATACCTACCCGTCACAAGATATATTGGAAGAAGAATATATAATGTATGTATATTAGATTCATCACTCAAAAGAACTTACTAAGGGCTCTTTTAGAAAACAATTAATTCAAGAATTAATCTCATAATAAGTGTAAACAAATTACTCATGTGAGGAAAATATTATAAAAGAAAATTTGTATTTGACTCTGCATAATGTTAAAGGTTCTGTATGCCCTCAAAGCTTTCTTCCAATTGGAGGCATACATGCAAGATATCATTTTCTTGTCACAATCATTTCTTGTCAAGGATTTGATTCCAAGCCAACGTGAGCACAAGCAGAGGCAGAGGAATTGTATGAACTATCCATCAAATGTCAAATAATTTTTTGCTAAACATGTGTTTTTGCAAGCCTACCGTACATAGGCCTCAGTTGCTTTTGTCGAACACTTTGTTTGTGTCTAGTGGTTGTTGTCTCAATCACAATCCAAAAAAGGGTCACTCTTAGTATTAGAGTTCATGGTATCTTAGCAATTTTGAATTTAAATTCATTAACAAACATCTCTTCAATTCATTAAGAAACATCTCCGTTTGATAAAAAATTATATAGTTCAAATTTCAAAATTGATTTAAAATTTTGTAAATCTAAATTATTAAGTTTAAAATTTGAATTTTAATCAAACAACTGAAATGCATGTCTTGTATAATATATATCCAATAGTTTTACTTGATTTTAGAATTTGGTTTATGCTTGATTTTGGCCTAGACTTTCATAATATACAATAGGCTAGTTTTTTTATGGTTTATTCCACAAGAGACGCTTAATAATTCAACCTCAGAGGAAGAAATAGGGAGTATGGATAAAAAAATTAGTTATTGGATTAATTTATCAGTTCAATATTTGAAATTGAATTGTTGTATTTTTTGATGGATAAGTTTTAATCAATTAAAATTAGTCACATATACTTTACTATATCTATTTTTTTTTTTTTTTTAAGTTAATGACGCGTACAAGTGACCAATCTGTTATCTATTATTATTATTATTATTATTATTATTATTATTATTATTATTATTAAAACAGAATTCCAAAATTCTTCATCTATGTCACATCTTTTAATATTTGCCAACTCACTAAAATTCTTGTGTGATATATTTTAAATTCATCTTCTATTCTATTATGTTTTGTTTCTTCAACATATAATGCAAATCATTTTCACTTGCGCAAGTACAATAATTTCATACATTATATAATTTTAGTTTTAATTTATCACTCAATGACTTATCAATACACTTAAAAAGTTTAAATTACTCATCAAAACTTTCATTTCAATAACTCATACGAAAAAATACAAACATCTAATATCTTCAAATCATCACAATGAAGATTTGGGTTCTATTTTAACTGTTATAATAGTTGTTCAAATTCATATATCAATATTATTGCATAGGAAATAAGTTTTTTTTCCCTATGTTGAATGTGTCTCCCATTACATTTTTTTTATAATTAAAAAAACACAAATCATAATTGAAACAAAAAAAATGAATAATATTTAAATATTTGAAAATAAATAATTGCTAACTATTTTATTATTCAATCGAAACTTTCTATGTCTTAAATATTTACAAAATTTTTTTGTCTATAATATTTTTCAACCATTATTGAAGTTTCTTGATGGTGTCAAATAATTATTTGAAAATTTGGCACACACAAACGAATTATTTCAACATTTTGAATTTAAAAAACTATCACTCACGAATGAATGTTATGATATATTACAAAGCACATAATATTATTTAGTGCATGTTTCGATCGACAGCGAGATTGACATATTTACTATGAACATATAAAATTGAAAGTGTGAAAAAATACATAAATTTATAAATCTAATGTTTTAAAACTAATATAAATTATATAAAATAAAGAAATATTATAACTAAATGTATAACTTTAACAATAAACAAATACATAACTATTTAACAAATATATTATTACAAGAACTATTTCAATAAAATCAAAAAGCTTAAATAAACTAATTCCATATTGAAATATATTTTGCATCAATTATATTAGTCAACGATGTTTTACTTTTTCTTTTACTAAAGCAAACCTAACTTATATATAATTATTCAAAAATATATTTATCTTTAAGTACATAAACACTTGAGTATATTCTATTGTAAAACAAAATTAACATTACTTTTATATTCAATAATATATTAAATTCCCCAAAAAAATTTCATCTATGCCACATCCTCCAATATTTGCCAACTCACCAAAATTCTAACGTTGCACCCAAATTCATCTTCTATTCCATTATGTTTTTTTTCTTCGGTATATAATGCAAACCTTTTTCACTTGTCCAAGTACAATTATTTCATACATTATATAATTTCACCTTTAATTTATCACTCAATGACTCATCAATACACTTAAAAAACTCTAATTACTCATCAAAACTTTCATTTAAATAAATCATACAAAAAAATTATAAACAATTCAATATCTCCAAATAATCACAATGAAGAATTTTGGGATTCTATTTTAATTATTATAATAGATGTTCAAGTTCATATATCAATATTATTACATGGAAAATAACTTTTTTTCCCTATGTTGAATGTGTCTCCCATAACATTTTTACTTTTTATAATTAAAAAAACACAAATCATAATTGAAACAAAAAAAATATTAAATATTTGAAGATAAATAACTTATAACTATTTCATTATTCACTTGAAACTTTATATGTCTTAAACATTCACAAATTTTTCTTGTTTATAATTTTTTCAATCATGCTTGAAGTTTTTTGATCATGTCAAATAATTATTTGAAAATATCAAGGCACACACGAATGAATTGTTTCAACATTTTGGATTTAATAAACTATCACTCATGAATGCATTTTATAATATATCACAAAGCACATAATATTATTTAGTTCCTGCTTAGATCGACGGTAAGATTGAAAGAATTATGATGAACATATAAAATTGAAAACGTAAAAAAGTACATAAATTTATTAATCTAATATTTTAAAACTAATATAAATTATATAAAATGAAGAAATATTATAACTAAATGTATAACTTTAATAATCAAAAAATACATAACTATTTAACAAATATATTATTTGAAGAACCACTTTAATGAAATTAAAAAGTTTGAATAAACCAATTCCACATTTATATATATTTTGCATGAATTGTATTAGTCAATAATGTTTTACTTTTTCTTTTACTAAAACAAACCTAACTTATATATAATTATTCAAAAATATATTTATTTTTAAGTACATAAACACTTGAGTATATTCTATTGTAAAATAAAATTAATATTACTTTTAAATTACATATTATTGTTATTTTATATTTAATAATATATTAAATTCTACTACGCAACGTGCGGATTAGTATATAGTTTTAATTAGTTTTAGATAATTTATCTATAATTTTCCAAAGACAATATATACCTTATCTTTTCTTTATGCAACCTCTCTTTCGTTTCTAAGAAAATTTTAGTTGTTAGATTAATTAACAATTGACAAATTAACACTCTTGACATTTGAAATTAAACTTTAGTATTTTTTTTTATCAGCAAATATTAATATACTGTCAACTAAAATACATGTATCGAGTATTGATTAATTTCGCTCACATATATTTTCTTTGATATTTTATTATGAGTGAAACTGATCATTTTCTTATATATTATATAATATTATTTGTGTAATTTAGTGTTTTTTTTATTGTAACTAAACAAAATTTGTGATTTATTAAATATTTATGATAATTTTATATTATAAATTAAACAATTTAGTTGTCTTAGTTAAATTATATAAACAAATTCATCTTTTTCATTGATCTACTTGTACCTTGATTTTTTTTAAATATTATATCTGATATCCCTATTAATTCACTGATGTATCCTATTTACTTAAGCTATATGTTTTATACCTATTATAAATTTTATCTAACTATTCCATAAAGTTACATTCCCTTAATTTAAGATTTTTTCCGTTAAATCATAGTTCAACTGACCAATTGATATTGTTAGATTGAAAAAAAAAAATTGCCTACATTTTAACTAGTAGCAAAAACATAAAATTGCATTCTGAAATTCCTAAACTAGGCTTCAATTATTAAGTGTTAAGGTGTAGCATTATTACCTTAACAAAAATACAAAGGAAAAAGCATAGGAAATGAAGGACCCATGGCCAACTACGAAAAGGCAATTGCTTAGGAAAAAACTAGGGACATTAGTTTGTGATGTCATATCAACTATGATATCCCTGTAGGTAAAAAGCAATGTAATATGGGACACTTTGAAACCTCACAAGTACACATAATAATCCAAGTTTCAATAAGAATATCATAAAGGGAGTATGTAACTCATAAATTACATTAATTTAATTCTGAAAGATTCAAAGAAAAAAGTGATCCTTGGTATATTAGTTAAAGGCATGGTTATTACATATTAGTTAGTGAGATTAAAAGGGAGAATTTTATGGTCATCCCCTTTATAGGTGGTTAATGGTACACAAGTACTATTTTGCATTTTGCAATGTTAATGATATTTTAAAGTCTAAAGTTTTCAAATTTTTCTAATAATTAGCATTGTCAATGAAAACAACAACTACTTAACAAGATAAATAATTATACATCTTTGTGTCACAATTCTAAGTTGTGCATAAAATTACTCATAAGCTCCACACACAACTATGTGATCAATATGACATTGATGCCACTACATAAAGAAGCTTGCTTCCACCAAAAGCTTTGTGGAATACCTGATGAACATGTATTTGAACAAAGTCAATCAGCTCTCAATACAAACATATAGCATAAAGACACAAGCTTAAAGGTATTGAACACTATGTACTTTAAGAACCAACTATTTCATTATAAAATTGTTAAATCCCAACATGGGTAGTTTAGCTCATTACAAGTTTGGAGAAAATAATAAAAATTAAATTATAATTACCTTCATTATAGTTACAAGAGTTAAAAAGAAATGAATCTAAGGAGTAATTTAAAGTATCAAGTATTTTGTCAAATATCGAGGATAGAGTATTTGACTCTCCTTCTAACTACTCTAACAAGAATGAATAAAAATGGAACAATGATGTGTAATTATAGTGGGGTGGAAATTTAGACCTAGAATGAGTGCTCTTTTTTATTCCTTAAATTTAGTACATATATTGTGTTATATTTATCTTCATGAACCAACCCTAAAAATGAATTAGGGTGCAAGACCCATTGGATAAAGACATTTTCTTCTAAGAATATCTTCAAAGAAATTTTTAGATTTTCAAGAACGATTCCCTTGTCTTGTAGTGTTAATTTTTTTTGTATAAATTATATTATTTTGTTCGCTAACAATCATATAAAAACTATCAAAACTAAAATAAAAAATATTAAAATTATTCTAAAATAACATACAAGATTAAAATATCACAAAATTTTAGTTAAACACAGTTAAAACATTCGAATTGAGATCGTAAATCAGACTAAAAAAAGATAAGATGATTATTGGTACATATTTGGATAGGTTCAAAACTACAATTTCGAGTTGAAAAGTAAATATAAACTTATTGATTGAATGTTCTTTTTAAAAAAAAAAAAATTAGAAAAAAAGAATTATTATTAATTTACGTTGCACTAATGACTCTTTTAACTTTGATACTTGGCCTTATTAATCCAGATGTTTTCATGTTCATGTGTGATAGAAATACAATCACTCTGTTTAAAGTTTAAAGTTTAAACTTTTAGAATAATTGTCAAAGGACATGAGATCAAATCTTCATGATTAATTAGTGATTTAAACTACTGGTTTTGCCCTCATCAACTTAATTTTGTGGAGTGGTTAGTCTATAACAACATAATAAGATACACAAAAGACAAAAAGTTCAAATATAAACGCATATTTGATTTCACAGTAAAATGAACAAGATCACAGTAAATCAACTTATTTTTATTAAAGCTTTGTAAAAATTTAATAGTTCAGTATAATTTTGTCAATTCAAACGTTAAATCAAACACTAAATTTGCCAATATCCTCTTGCTAAAATAAGTTGACAATGTGGACAACCCTATATTCTATAAAATAAACAACAATAGTGCTCTAGGACAAGGATGGAAGAGTTTCCCCAAAGATAATGCAGATCCATCGACAAGGTTAAGAAATTCACATTACCACACCTTTTATAAGACAAGTCCATTCTACACCAATACATTATTCTAAAATTGAAAAGTAGATTATTAATCTTATCCGCATATATCATACCTATAGACATGCATATACCAATAAAAGGTAGATACCAATACAAAAAATGTAGATACACATGTATGAAGACAAATAAATTAAGTTATAAAAAAAAAAAAGACATTGAATTTCGTCGTTGGATTAATGTAAGGGCTACCATTGTTATTCTCTCAACGGTTGATATCAGATTAGACCATGTTTTACGACTCTAGAGAATACGGGTCCATAACACTAACAAGTTGTTGTACAACGATGCTCTACATAAATTCCAATCAAACTATTATGCAATACAATTCTTTCTCTTTGTCTCTCACTCAGACAAATGGATATCTTAATTTTTAGGTCTCACTATATTAAGACCTTGTAACTGTAAAATAGTGCTATCTATTTTTCTATACATAGCACAAAGCATTTATTGCTGTTACAACATTTACAAACTTCATATCTTTCTTGCAGTTAAACCAAAATTTGATAAACCAATAAACCAATACTTGCATTATATTTCTTGCATCATGGATCTTCTAAAACCAGAGCCATATCCATCTGAAAATTTGAACCTTCCATGCTCAGAACCTTCTATGGATACTCAAACACATAGAAAACACAAACATGACTCATCTCCTCATCTTGTACTTGATCTAAGTCTCTCCAACAAGGATTCAGGTGATGACTACTCAACCTTGACTGAAAAAATCATTGGTCAGACTTTACCTACCTCTCGATCAAATTCTAAGTTATCAGAGTTCATTTTCTCTGAAAACCAGAGGGTAAAAGACCAAAAAAAGGGTGATGGCTACTCAAATCATGAACTCAACCTCCTCAATTGTTTCCATACAAATTTATCAGAAAGCTCATCAGAATCTAGTCATGAAAATGAACTTGATCCAAGAGTTTTCTCATGCAACTACTGTCAAAGAAAATTTTATAGCTCACAAGCACTTGGAGGACACCAAAATGCACACAAGAGAGAAAGAACATTAGCAAGAAGAGGCTATAAAGCCGGTGCTTCAGGTTCATCGGTTGATTTTGGACAAAGGTATACAACAACAAGCATGGCTTCTTCTCTACCTTCTTATGGATTATGTAACAAATCACTTGGCATTCAAGTGCATTCTATGATTAACAAACCTTCTTTCCAAACACCCTTTTATGGATTTTGTTCAAATGGATGGCAAAGACAACATTTTGATACACAATCAGCAATTGGAAAATTTCATGTAAGGGATGAAAATGAACCATCTTTGAGTAGTGAGATTCAAAGGGTAGCCATGTTTCCTAAAAGGTTTGTTAATGAAGGATTTGGAGGTTACTTATTTGGTAGTAATACTTCTCATTTGAAGTCTAAACAAGAGAATTTGCAGAAGCTTGATTTGTCCCTTAAGCTCTAAGTAACAAAGTTTATTTTCTCATTGGGAAAATAGCTTTCAATTTTTTTTTATTTTTTTTATTTTTCAGTTCTTATGTCCACATGTATCTCTTGTTCAACCATGTCTAAATGCATCTTGGTTACTAATTACCAGAGGTTATTATTTGTTTTATGTTTTTGTCATAAAAATAAATATTGTCTCTATTGATTTTTTTTAATTAAAATATTCATGTAGCTTTAATTGGCTTTGTGCATGAGTGATTCAAACTCTCTTAATGCTAAGAGGTTATGATTTTGGCAGGAAATTTAGGTGGAGTTAGAAATTTTTGCTGCCAAACTTTCTCAATTAATTGTAGACAAATTAAGCAGTTCAAGATTATGATTTAGTTATGATCCAATGTGAGCTATTTAGTTTAGAGGGTAAAATAAGTAATTTCAACTTATTAGAAAATTAATAGTTGATATTTCAACATTTATGATTTATAAGATTAAAGGAAATGTATTTTGAGGATAAAATATTTTTTTTTACCGACAACTAATCATAATTGGATAATTTGTTAGATCATAGATAATGACGAAAAAAAATCAATTAAAAAATTACTTGATATCTTGACAAATTGTAATTGAATGTTTGATTAAAGCAATTTTACACGCTTTAGAGGAGAATAATTTCAAATGCACAAGCACCTGTGCTTCCGAAAGTTAGTAACTCTAATACCTTATAGTTATTGATTTTTCTTTTTGTTGCAAAGTAATAAAAAAAATGTTTAATCGTAAATTTAGTCTTATACTTTTAATGAATTTACAAAGTTTTTTTTTTTTTTATTTTAAAAATTGACAATTGATTTTTTAATTAAAAAATGATGATATAAAATATCTTAAATAATGTGATATATGATATAGTAATATAAAATAATTAATTAATACATGTGAAATTGAAATAAAATATCATAAAAATTTAATTTTCGGCTTTGAATTTTTTTTATATTTTTAATTTAATAATTAATGCATCTAAATGGTCTATATTATAAAATTATATGTCACATAATTAAAAATATATAAAAAAAAAAATTTAATTAAAAAATATAAATAAAAGATTAAAACTTTTAATTTTTTAAAATTGATAATAATAGAATGTCTAAACTGCACCTACGAAAAAAAATTATATTTGACAATGAACTAAAATGTCAACCTAAGAATGAAGATATATGTGTCTCACATATTGGGTGACAAAGATCTACTGTAGATATTTGGAAGCTAGTGAATGTCACATTTTTCAATTTGATATCGAAAAAAATGGTCCACCAAAATGCACGTTTCAATGGTTGTAACTGTGTCACTGACTCCTATTTTGACCCACCTGTTGTTGGAGAAATGGACCATCTCTATTGTGATCAAAGAAGTTGGTGTGGCAAGCCATGTGAAAGTAAGCCAAAAAATGACACTCAGCTATGATATCACATCATTTCAAAAGACAAACACAGTGACACATTTTTTTCATTTTCCATAAAGAAAAACTACAAATGAAATTAAGAGTTCTTAGTTTAGTTTGTAAGTACAATTTAGTTTGATTGGTAGTTGCAAGAACATTTTTTTTAAAGGCTCGAGTTTAAATCTACGATTCTTCACTTTTCCAATTTTAATATGTGTCGGTTTAGCCACTAAATTACTTGATTAAGTAAAGAATTGTAATTTCACAAAATTAGCCTTATTAATTATTGGTATATTCATTATTATCGTAAGTCTAATATGGATAATATTGATTTGAGAGTAATACAAATAATATTAGTTAGATGATACAATTGAAAAGAAAAAAAAGTAATTAATATTATACTAAAAGTTGATAGTGACATTTATATTGTGATAATATTTTATTTTTTCAAATATTACACTATGCGCAGAAGAATTTTGTATCATTGATTAAAATCTTGAACATTGATGTCTCAACTAAATGATATCTTAAGTTCCCTCAAACTTGGTAGGCCCATATCCACTTGATGTTTACACTAATCTTGTGTTAATCATGAAGCAGTATTATTATGACGAAATTAAGTTGCAAAAGCAACTGAAAGTCTAGTCATTATGACAGTTGATTATAATAAGTAGGATCTAAGATGTTTCCAAATAGGGATTCTTTGTTTGAGCTTATTTTTTTCCCACATGCAGTACTTTAGTTGTGATGTCTATTTTACTTGTGGTGGCATACCTAAGTCTTTCACCATTCATCCAATAAAAATATTCATAGCTTTTAATTTTGCCTCCTAACCAAGAAAGAAACACAAACGAACATACATAAGGAAACTTATGTAGCTATCATTTTTCTAGGATTTGATGAACATTTTTTGAAGCAAAAAATGCTTCTTGTCGATCAAGATGTTATATGATAATCAAATTTAAGATTGTACGTCTTCATCTTAAATAATAGATAGGACATGAAACTTGAGTTTTAATATCAACATCTTAGTTAGGCTAGTGAAATAATGCATGTGTTGTTTTTTCTATTCTTAATATTCTACCTATACTTCGGTATCACTAGTTGTATTGTATGTATTGCTTTTGACAAGTTATATATCAAATAATATATTTTAACAATTATTATTTAATTCAGTTAGCTTACAACAAAATAAGTCAAGTCATAATCACTTCATCTCCAATGAAACTTGTCTTGGCATATTTTATGATAAGTATGCATCTTGAATTTGTAACTCACCTTAACAAAAATAGAAAGGACAATACTTATATTCAAATGTCTTTTTCTATGAAGACTTTTTTACCAGGGTTGGTTCATTTTAACGTAAAGGATCCCTTTCAAGAATACTCTACTAGAAAACTATACATTCAACAAACTTATAGCAAGGATGGATAATCTTTAAGCATATTATTACTGATCTTGTAGATTAGCAAAAAGCAACAGTATTCAAGTTTGTGTTTAGTATATAGCTTTGTTTAGTTTTGGAAATTCATAAGATGAAAAAAAATTTAACTATGAAGAGCTTGAAAAACCGCTAATTAATTCATTTTATAATTAAAAAATGATTCCATAAGACTGAGCTTGTGTACATTATTATTATGATTTGAAAACAAAAAGCCTATAAATTTAAAATATGTATAAAACTTGAAGAAAATTAATAAAACCCATATTTTGTAAATTGTATTTGAATTTTAAACGTTAAAAAGCTTTGTAATCAATCACTGTATTTGAATTTTCAACAACCAAAGACTAAATTTGCAGACATTATATTTCCATTTTACACATCCATAAACCTAGTTTCCAAATGTTACATTTGGATTTTAAACCTTCATCCCCAAACAGTATAGTAGTCGATGCATTATCAAAGGAGACATGAAGAGATGAGGATGTTTGAATGGAGGAAGTGAAGAAGGAGGTGTGTATAAGTAGAGGTATTTTGAGTAAGAAAAAATATTTTAAACAAGAGGGAGGGGTGAGGATGTCAAAACAAGAGGGTGGGGATAACATTTTTCATTGATCAAGTGATACGTGACTTGATACATAGATGAAAAATCATACTTCTGGAAAAAATTATCTGATGTAAGGATATATGTAAAGTATATCCCTCCATCTAAATTTTAATAGGTTAATTAAAGATCGAGATGTACTTTCTGAGCTTGTTACACATTAGAGGTACAATACCTGCATAACAATTACATAATACAGATAACAGAGTCACAACATTATTTTCGGTTTTGTCAATTAAATCAAGGTGAATACAACTTTACAAAAGATTCCTGCAAGGATAAAGTGGCATCGGCTAAGCCAGTATTCTATAAAACAGGCTCATAGTGCACAGACACAGAAACTGACAGACACTAGTCGTAACTTCAAAAAATAAAAGTGATTCAATGTAATCAAATGTGTCGATGTTGAACTGAACACTGGACATACTTTCAATCTGAAGTGTAGGTGCTACATAGTTCAAAATAATAACAGCTCTTATTCAGCTACAATCAATAGTCCCAGAACAATGCAAATCACAGTTCATAGATTGTAGACCAGGCATCATAATTATAAAAATCAATGAAACACTTATAATTTTCTACAGAGAATAAAACCTTCCATTAAAGATGCCGCCCGACATGTTTTCACTCATTTTTCTTGGGGATAAGGGGATCTGCACTCCACAGCAAAATCCATAAACTCAATATGGCCATTTCCTATTTACGTTATACAATTTCTAGTAACACAAACAACTATAAATCCAAAGCAGTGGTGAACAAAAAATAAGTGTTTACCTTCTTTGAAATAGATTTATGTGACAAAATAGACAAGAGATATGATCTCATAGCTTATCTCATCAAGAACATTTAAACTTTTCAATGCACTTATTTCCTTTCAATAAAAGATTTAATGTTCTCCATCCATCCTATGAGCTCTGCTTTATCTTTGTGTTTCATGTACTTATGCAAGAAAACAGCAAGTTCATCATTTACACCCCTTACATCCAAGAAATCATAAAGGCTGTCCTGCAAGTCATCATCCAATTCCCTGTCAAGAACCAACATCAAGAAGTGTGAACACAATTCTAAATCTAACTGTAATCCAAAAATTTGAGCTAATAATTAGGGTACGAAATGAGTAAGTAAACTTACTCAAATTCAGGACCAGAATAGGGTTCAGCCGGCATATTTTTGCGTGCGCGGATGAATAGCCTTTTTATCTCTATACTGTCTGGCCAAGCAGAGCACGTGATTTCCAGCACACCACCATCTCCTTTAGAGATGTTGACAATTAAGGTAATGTGTAGCTGCACTTCATCTGCATTAGCCACACCGCCACTTGCTTTCGGAGCAGGAACAGCTCCATCAAACATGGTGGCTTCAACTTTAATATCTTCATCTGCAAATTGTCTTTTCAATGTAACCCATCGCTCACCAGGTCGTCCATCCACCAAAAAGGAACCAAACTTGTTATTAGGCTGCAAAACAAAAACAACAACCTAATTATTCATGTCCACAAGTATAAATTAACCAAAATCCAACTGAAAAATGTGAAAGGAAGTTAACAAATAAAATTGCATTTGCAGGCTCGTACAAATAAAAAGTAATAACATCAATTAGAAACATCATCTACTTATTGCCATCCAAACATCGAATCTTCAAGTAAACACTAACAGTGCATTTGGCTAATGCCAAGTTTGTATTAGTATCTAGGTTATAGATGTTTTTTAACTGATATAAGTCTTTAACTTCTAACTCATATAGAATGACATAAGTTAATAATCGAATGTGAAGAAACTATATATGAGAGTTTCTGAAATAGAGGTATTTAAGTTAATTTCAGCTTAATGAGAAAAGATACTAATTCAAATTAGAGCTAAGGGAACATGTACTCTTGGTGTGAATTAGTTTATACACACAACTTTGCCACTTCAAAAATCAATTGCTAAATATACTTTTAAAAGTGAAATGATGTGGCAAAATAGTGAACTTTCATGGGATCGGATGTCTCTAATGTAAATTAAACAATGCATATCCTTTAAACTCTTGAAATCATCATCATTGTTATTATAATAAGAACATTTCATCTTTTTTCTTTTTACAAGTACATTCACATCAGTTTATCCAAACTAGCTCTAAATACTTTGTACATCAATATCAGTTTTTCCCACAGCTTTAATTTTCAAAATCTAGCATGGGCTGCTAAACTCAAATTTAAAATCCTTATCTTTTCCATCATTATGTCAAGAACAAATTAAACCCTAATTACTCGTAGTTCAAAACCCCATTAAACACAGAACTGCGAATACGAAAAGGGAAAAAGGACATACGGGATTGGAAGGAGGAGAAGATTGGAGCTCGTACTGAATTTCGTTACGAATGAGTCTGGTAATGTTTCCTTCGAAAGCTTCTTTGCGCATTTCGGAGATGTAATTTCTTCGGGAAATTATGCGAGGAGGACAAATGCATAGTCGTTGTTGTTGAATGTGAATTTGGTGTATTAGGGTTTTTCTGAGGGAACGGAACATTAGTGCCATTGGAGAACGCTTCAAACTGGGAGTGGGAAACACAAGTGCAAGGTTTAGAATTAGACGGAAGCGTATTAGGGTTTATGATGACAAAGTGGGAATGAATCTATGAACTCCAAATTTTCATTATTATTATTATTATTACAATTTTATTTCCTACACTCTTCAAATTACTTCCCACACTCCTCAATTTTTTTTAAATCCAAAATATTTAAATTGTTCTTTTCTCTTTATTCAATTAACCACTCAATTTTTATTTTCATTATCTTCATCTTTATTACCTATCAACTTCATTTTGCTTCAATATTCTTCAATCATCTTCAATCATTTTGATACATTTGATGTTCAATGGTCTTAAATTATTTTGAATATCTTCATCATTTTCATCATTATAGTGAATCAAATCAACTATGTATATATTTTGCAGCTAATATGTTTACGTGAACTTAATTCACGTAGCTAATGAAATGAAGAAAATTTAGATTGTACGTGAATTAAGTTTACGTACCCCTACGTTAATTAAGTTTGTGTATAGTAATTGAGGTTTCATGTTGATATTACATGCGTGAACTGAGAATACGTATGTGTACGTGAACTCAATTCACGTAGCATACAAGTGAATTGAATTCATGTATACATACATGAACTGAGATCACGTAAAGAATAAAAAAAATTGAAATGTCAAACATACGTCAACTAAGTTCACGTACACATACGTATTCTCCGTTCACGTAAATGTTAAAAACATGCAATTTTCAATTTTTTTTTTGTTTATTGTGTTTAAAAAAATTTATATTATATTTATATAATTTATAAGATGCAGTTAAATGGATGAAGGGGGAGACAACAATGACGAAATGTATGAAGGTTTGAAACCTGATGTTTTTGAAGAAATGTATGATGATTTGGATTCTGATTTTGAAGAAATGTGTGATGATGTGGAATCTAATTTTGACACTATGAATGGCGGAGTTGAACCTATTATGATTGATTTGACTGATGTGTTTACAACTAGCATGATGTTTGATATACAAGATGAATTATTGAAATGAGCTAGAAATGTTGGAAGGGAAAATAGAATTGTTGCTGCAATTTTTAGATCTAAAAATGCGACCGCACGACCAAGAACAAAGACAAAATTAATTATTGGTTGTGAAAGAAGTGGTAAATATAGACCATGGAAGAATCCTAATCTTACAAGGAGTACTTGGACTAGAAAATGTGATTGTCCATTTAGATTGAGATGAACACGTTCAAGTGTTGGTGATGGATGATATTTGCATGTAATATGTGGTCTCCATAACTACGAATTGGCCAAAAAAACTGATCGGTCACTCTTTCTTAGGCCGATTGTCTCAAGATGAGAAAAATGTACTTAGTGATATGACAAAGAACTTTGTAAAATCAAAAAACATTTTAATGACATTGAGGGATCACAATGTTGAAAGTTTGACGACAATAAAATAAGTTTACAATGCACGTCAAACATATTGTTCATCACTTACAGGTAATAGAACAGAAATGCAACATCTTTTGACATTGATGAAACGCGACAAATACGTCTATCGATATAGAAAAGTAGAGGGTTCAGATGAGTTGAGGGACATCTTTTGAGCCCATCCAGACGCTATCACTCTTGTAAATACATCTACTGAAATGACATTTTGTGTGGGATTTGCATATCTACGGTCTGAGCGTGTTGATTACAAAAGATTCAATACTAATCTCTATTTATAGAGAAACATAGACTAAATCATAAATTAGGAATAAATCATAATAATAATAATAATAAGAGATATTTTAAGATTCTCTATGATTATACATTGATCATAGAAAATAACTAAAGATACTCTAATATAATATAATATAAAAGATACTATATGATATTGTAAGATATTTTCTAATATTCTAACGGTTTATATTTTTTCTTTCTAAAATTCACCATTGATATATAAAGTATTGTGATTTGACAATTTTTTTAAAGTATTGATCCATAAAATTGTTATAAAACCTTAAGTTTTTGAGTTGGTGCACGAATGACGGTTGTGACTTGTGACTCAAAAGTTTTAGTTGATATCTCGACTTCATTCATTTTTATATCTGCATAGAAATACCTCATTTTACTAAACATATTATTATTAATTAAATGTGATCAACACTTTTTAGTAAAAGAGAAAGTGTATCTTTATTTGCAACTTTGTGGTCTCCTCAATTTTCCTACGAGATTCATAGAAACTGCCATTTTATGCCATATACATACATGTCTTCATTTGACCTACATAGACTCAATGACATGTGTCTAAAAAATATGATTTTAGATGTGTGACAATCTTAAAAGAGATAAATTTATCCTAATTTCTCCCCTTTGAAAATTCAAATTAATGATTCTAGATCATATGTTGCAATACTGTTGCGCAATACTTTTTACAACTCTTTATTTCTCTTTAGTTTTCTCTCTCTCTCTCTCTCATTACCTCAGTTTATTAAACATATTATTATTAATTAAATGTGATCAACATTTTTTAATAAAAGAGAAAGTGTATCTTTATTTGAAACTTTGTGGTCTCCTCAATTTTCCTATGAGATTCATAGAAACTGCCATTTGATGCCATATACATACATGTCTTCATTTGACCTACATAGACTCAATGACATGTGTCTGAAAAATATGATTTTAGATGTTGGTAATCTTAAAAAAGATAAATTTTTATTAATTTCTCCCATTTGAAAATTCAAATTAATGATTCTAGATCATATGTTGCAACACTGTTGCGCAACACTTTTTACAACTCTTTATTTCTCTTTTAGTTTTCTCTCTCTCTCATTATCTCATTTTATTAAACATATTATTATTAATTAAATGTGATCAGCACTTTTTAATAAAAGAGAAAGTGTATCTTTATTTGCAACTTTGTGGTCTCAATTTTCCTACGAGATTCATATAAACTTCCATTTGATGCCATATACATACATGTCTTCATTTGATCTACATAGACTCAATGACATGTGTCTGAAAAATATGATTTTAGATGTGTGACAATCTTAAAAGAGATAAATTTTTACTAATTTCTCCCATTTAAAAATTCAAATTAATGATTCTAGATCATATGTTGCAAGACTGTTGCGCAACACTTTTTACAACTCTTTATTTCTCTTTTAGTTAACTCTCTCTCTCATTACCTCATTTTATTAAACATATTATTTTTAATTAAATGTGATCAACACTTTTTAGTAAAAAAGAAAGTGTATCTTTATTTGCAACTTTGTGGTCTCCTCAATTTTCCTACGAGATTCATATAAACTGCCATATACATACATGTCTTCTTTGACCTACATAGACTCAATGACATGTGTCTGAAAAATATGATTTTAGATGTGTGACAATCTTAAAAAAAATAAATTTTTACTAATTTCTCCCCTTTGAAAATTCAAATTAATGATTCTAGATCATATGTTGCAAGACTGTTGCGCAACACTTTTTACAACTCTTTATTTTTCTCTCTCTCTCCCTCTCTCTCATTACCTCATTTTATTAAACATATTATTATTAATTAAATGTGATCAGCACTTTTTAGTAAAAGAGAAAGTGTATCTTTATTTGCAACTTTGTGGTCTCCTCAATTTTCCTACGAGATTCATAGAAACTGCCATTTGATGCCATATACATACATGTCTTCATTTGACCTACATAGACTCAATGACATCCGTCTGAAAAATATGATTTTAGATGTGTGACAATCTTAAAAGAGATAAATTTATCCTAATTTCCCCCCTTTGAAAATTCAAATTAATGATTCTAGATCATATGTTGCAAGACTGTTGCACAACACTTTTTACAATTCTTTATTTCTCTTTTAGTTTTCTCTCTCTCATTCTTTTATTTTATTTCTTCTCCTTATTCTCTCTTTTCTAATGTTCGTAGAACTTTGCTATAGATGTATTATTGTCGTAGGTGATCCAATAAGGAGAATCAGGGTTGTACTATTTGTCATTGAAGATGTTTACTTGGTAGATGAATATGTTGAAAAAAATCTGGTCAGTTACAGAGAGCATGGACCTGAGAAAAGAAATTTGGTGGTTTCCTTACTCACTCTCTCTATTATATTCATACCATATGCACCCCTCTTCAAGTATAGGCTCTGATACCACACTGTCTAAGAGCCTTTGATATCATGAGATTAGTCTTAATTGAATCATTAAACCGAGATAACAAACAGTCATTCCAAGGCTTACAAATCTCAAGGCACAAACTATCAATTAAAACTAAAATCTTATGATAGAAAAAACCGTAGCAAAGAGAAATATTCAAATGTTTTCTGATACACAAGATCGTCATTTCTGAGGCGAGTGTAGAACATACTTGCATCTCTTATAAGGAATTTATGATATGAACATAATAATTAGAGCTTTCAGACATATGAGAAATTTTAGAAAAACATGTTTATACTTAAGCACACTTATGGTTTTATTTTAATTCCCTCTCAGTTCATATGTTACAATACATCTCCTTTTATAGCCAAATAGTTACACAAAAGGATAAAGTACAAATTATTCATGATCATGTCATTATAAGCATTATTAGAATGTTTTACCACTATAGAAGACATAATGATGACACCTTATGACTATTATGCCATATTATTAGCATTCTTTTACACAAGCAAAGTACAACTATTCGTACAATAATTATACAAGACATATTCATAACTCTTTTGAAGAAAATTCAATGGATGTTGACACTTCAGAAAATTCTAATAAAGAAACTTTGAGAGAAATGCTAGAAGACATCTGGCAGTACTTGTCTGATCAGAATTCGTCCCCAAGTCACGAGCCTATCTCTAAAGAATAATGAGTCAAAAGAGTCATGAATATGTCTTGTATAATTATTGTATGAATAGTTGTACTTTTGTTTGCTTGTGTAAAAGAATGCTAGTAATATGGCATAATAGTCCAAAAGTGTCATGATTGTGTCTTCTATAATGGTAAAGCATTCTAATAATGCTTATAATGACATGATCATGAATAGTTTATATTTTGTCCTTTTGTGAAACTCCTTGGCTATAAAAGGAGATGTATTGTAACATATGAAAGAAAAGGGAATTGAAATAAAACCATAAGTGTGCTTAAGTATAAACATGTTCTTCTAAAATCTCTCTTCTTTCTTAAAGCTCTAATTATTATGTTCATATCATAAATTCCCTATAAGAGATGCAAGTATGTTATACACTCGTGTCAGAAATGAGGATCTTGTGTATCAGAAAACATCTTACTATTGATCCTTGCTACGGTCCTTTCTATCATAAGATTTTAGTTTTAATTGATCATCTGCGCCGAGATTTGTAAGCCTTGGAATGACTGTTTGTTATCTCGGTTTGATAATTCAATTAAGACTATTCTCATGATATGGAAGGCTCCCGGACAGTGTGGTATTAGAGCCTATACTAAGAGAGAGGTGCATATAGTATGAATATAATAGAGAGAGTGAGTAAGGAAGGAAACCACCAAATCATAGAAACAACTTAATCAAAACAATCTATTACCATCACGCCTTCAATATCTCTTACCAAAATCTGGTCAGAATATAAAAATAATTTAAAGGCTGCTTAAAATATAAAGTGTTTTGAGTAGTTTCTCACAAAATCATTTTTTATTAAAAATAAAGTGATTTTCATTATAGTTGACAAACACAAAACGACTTCTAACTTTTTAAAAATTTCTAACTAGAAAAGATAGTTTTTTTAAAATCCCTAACAAGAAAAGATAAAATTTTGCCTAACTACCCATTTCATTGTTGGATGAAAAGAATTTGGAAACTAAAAAAAAGAATGAAATTTAAATAAAATCAGTAGGTTCAAAAATGAATGAAAATTGAATTGATTTAAGTAATAACAAGTTATTCTATTAGCTATTGATGATACCAATAATAAGTTATTCTATCAATGATATGTTTAAGATTTCTGTACTAAAATTATATATGTAGATCAATGCATGGAAATTTCTTCACACATTCAATATCCCCTTTCTTCTCTATCAATTTTGGATTTAATTATATCATGGAAAGAAGCAAAGTGCACTGCCTGATAGAGAGAATCATGATATCCAGTCAATAATTTCATGAAGAGACGACATGCATGATGCATCCAAATTTCTCAAGACATGCAAAATGATCATGGCCTAGGCAATATCTATCAATTTACTGAATTCTTCCATGAAATCTTACATGATTGCAGACAGCATAAAACCCAGCTATGAATGGCTTTCAGGTTTCCACCTACAGCTATCAAACTGATGCAACAAAGATAGCTTTCCCATTTCAATTTTCCTTCCCAACATAAACTCAAAAATCATCCCCTAGGAGGAAAGGGGGATGACAAGTTTGGTAACAACATGTGAAGCATAATTTACTAACTATTCACTTCTTAACAAAAAAAATACCAATAAGAATACAGCTTCTGATGTATTATGTACTTTGACTTCAAAAATGTTCTTAAAATCCAAGCACTTTAAGAAGCTCTTCCACTTTGATTCTGGCCTGTTGGATCCTGAAGAGAAGAATTTGGTGTTGCCACCGAACCCTTACTTTCTTCATCTAATTCTGGCTTTGACTTAAGAGATGCTGAACTGCAACTCGTGTTCGTGGGTGCAGAAAAATTTATGGGTTTTTTCTCATCACCAGTTACCTGATTTGTGTCTATGTTGCTGCTTGATTGCTTCTTTGTTACAACAGCAATCTCCTTTACTGTCTCTTCAAGTTTGTCAAGTCTCTCTTTCACCTCTGATAGCTGGGAATCACATTTTGTTTCCTTTTCCTCTGGGGGATTTAGTTCCAATTCTTTTTCTCTTTCCTTTGCTTCTTCTTCTTCCTTCTTCTTCCTTTTCTGCTCCACTTCCTATGAAGTAATTTGAAGAAAAGCTATTATCACGAGGAAAAACCATCAACCCAAGAGATGATGGTACTTTTGGTTCGAGTATTGAAACACATACAAGGTCAAACGGATATACAGATAAACATCCACAACTTTTATTCAAAAAGTACCAGCAAGAAACAGGTTCAACCATTCACTGATAATGTAAGAACATTCCACACAGAAGTCCAACCATATTTCACTATATTATCGTAATGTATATTTATTAAACTTAAATTGTATATCCTTAGTTCTCAGCTTACACTTACGATAACTGTGCTGCTCCAACAAATAATTGCACAGTGTATGATGAACTACAAAGCATCTAGGAAATTATTTATACACAGCTGGTGTCTAGCCAGGAAAAAGAAAAGAATCGGATACATCAAATATTCTAACAAGCTCTGTCCCTGAAGTTCCAAATCTAAAGGGTTCGATAAGAAGTACATTAAGATGGAACTCTTAATTGAAATGGTCTAATACGAAGAGACACAAGTGTTAAGATGATCCAAATATCACATGCATGTTACCAACATTCCTATAATGCACAAAATATTCACTCTTATATTACATATACAATATCATTACAAAGGGAAATGAAACTTACCCCTTCCATTTTTCTTATTTCATAACGAGCGTACTGCGCCACCAAATATACAGCTGTAGCAGTTAAGAAAAAAAATGTTAAGTTAGATGTGAGCAGTAGAACGTTATACAAAAAACAAAGAATAGTAATAGGTTCAATGATTGGAGAAAAGCTTCAAATATGCTATCATACCCAAGGAAGGCATGCACGCAAAAAAAAATTGCACAAGATGGAAATCAAACCTGACCAAGAAAGACAGATTCAAAGTAAGAATTTCCATTTATATTTTTTGTTATCTATTTACATCATAAACAAAAATATTTGAGAGAGAGAGAGAGTAAAAGGGAGCATAAATACCCAAACTTTTTCTTCTTTGGGGGCTCAGTGAAAAGGATCTTAGCAGCGGTCATCATGTCGAGATTTTCGAGCTGCCGATACCTTTCATCAGTAACAATGCTGTTATTATTGGTATTGTTATTCGCCGGAGTACAAAAGGAACGGTTCTGGACAGATTTGTTGCAGAATGGTGTTGTTTGAAAAAGCTTGAATTGAACAAAGAAGCGCAACCACCTTCCTCCACTGCAATACATCTTTTTTCACTCTAAATGTTCCAGCTCTTTTTGTATCATTTTAGTGGAGCAATGTTGATAAACCTGGACCAGTCATCAGCTAGGTCAGAACATTGGGTCAGTAAGTCATAGTTCAAATCAATGGGTCCAAAAATTATTTTAAAAATTATACAACATAAATTAACATAATTACACCAACTTATTTTTCAAATTCAAAACCATGACAATGACATAAGTACCAAGCTGCACAAACAACAAATTAAATTTTCACACAAGAAAAGCTCAAAACAAAATTATATACATTAATGAACAATGCTTGTTTTGTAATTTTGGTAAAATAAAACACTTGTTTTAAAAGTTGGGTCAAAGTTTTAAAATTTACATAATTACACTTGTTTTATATTTATACCAAAGGAGTCAAAGTTGGGTCAAACTCAGCCACTCTTGATATATAATTATAAATATATACAGAATTATGTATAGCTTTTAGCAAATAGGAGCACATGTGTCAATGTTAACAACAATGCAGTTCTCAACGATATAAAAAACTTGTAAGAGATAGCTAAAAGTGAGTGATGCAGCATCACTGGGTATTACGGGGGGAAAATAATTCCATTCGAGTGTGCGGATAAAAATTATGTGAGTTTAATATCACAGTTTCTGCCAATGTAGGACTCAATCCCAGAAATCTGGGGTACAAAGACAGTGTTGCCCTCCCCATGTCTCCTAAATATTGAAATATAAGGTATATTGTTTAAGAAATAAATCAAGTTGAGTTATCAGATCAAAAGCAATATAACATTCAAGAACAAAAACACTATGAAAAGAACTACAGAAAGTTTCAAAGTATACATAAACAGAAAGACTAGCCAATTTGTTGGTTAAATACGCTAATCAAAATTAACAATGAAATTCACCTACAAGTTAACCTTAATCCCTTTTTGACCTAAAGGATATGAATAACAAAATATCAAAACCTCTCTAGACCTAAAGACACATACTCAAAATGAATACTAATTCATGCAGTCATATATTTATGAATATAAATTACAAACCCATTCAGTAGGATTCTCCTATAATGAGAAATGTAGAAATCACTTAAACATAAATAATATATAACTTTTCCCAATAAAAGGCATTGATAAAGCTTTCTGAAAAAAAATCAATCAAAATACAAAAAAAAGTTAGATACTCACTCCAGTATAACACTTACAAATAAAAACATAACATACTAACATTTGTTGTTTCAAAAAAAGGTTTTCAGAAAAGAATAGAAAAAAGACCGTTGGAAATGATGTTGATAATAATAATAAGAGCTAGTTGGTGTGAATTGAAAAAATAAGGAAGTCTCGCATACAAGGGATGACACACTCTAGTAGTGTTTATAAGGTGGAGATATGACAATTAGTGTGTCCTAAGGGATATCCAATTTTGTGAAGGGGTGAGAAAGTATGCAAATAGACCACCACACACGCCGCCGTCTGACTCGGCTCGGTCAGGCCTGGGCTTAGGCCAAGTGGTGTATCATTTTTTCAGTACCTGAAAAATTAAAAAATTATTTAATTTTAAATAAATGTGTGAGTTTGCCTCTCATTGATACTTTATACACGTATGTGCCCTCCACCGAGTCAACATCTAATTAGTGGATTTGTGCATCTGATCAGTGGATCTGGTCAGTTCCTTCCTAAATTCGCGTTTCATTTTTCAGTGGATTCGCGCATCAATTTTTGCTCTGATCAAAACCTAGAAATTTCAGCATTTCTCTATAAATAGAGGGCTCTACTTAGTTGGAAAAACACACAAAAAATTCTCCGAAAATCCAAGACTTTTCTCTACTTTCTTTCGAGTGATCATAGTATCATGTTACGAGTGACAACCTTATTGAGTGTGTAATTCTAGAACATAATTCTAAAACAGTGGTGCAGTGGAACTCCAATAATGGTGGCATAAATTTGGGCACATTATGCTGTTTTGTCTGGTTCGTCGCGTGTCTTGCTCCATTTGGGCAGTACCGCAACTCAACCCAGTAATGGTGGCATAAATTTATTTCGAAACTGTATTTCAAACTCAAAAACAACAAAAACTACAAAACCCAGGCCAAATTAACCATAAACCTATTAACCGAATGAAAAATGAAGAGAAATTAATCCTTTATATCAAACACTTCATATGCATTTTTAATAACTCAGAGTCAGCATAAAAGCCATTTGTAGGGTTTAAGAGGGAACTTGAAATTGGACATTCCATCAATTCAACCAAATGAATTAGCAATTTCAATATTCTATCGCGTAAATGAAAAGAAAAAAACAGATTACAATTCATACATATAGCCAGGGTTTTTCTCAAGAGCAAATTGTGAAAAAAAAATTGAAAACGTAAATAGGAAGAAGAGAAAAAACCGACACATGAAGAAGAAGGAGGCGGCGGAAGCTTGGACTCCGTCGGCCGGCGGTGGAGTTGGACTCAGAACGGTGCTGGTCTCGTGTGGCACGAGATTGGGAATTTGAGAGAGAGAAGGCGGCGCCGGTTATCGGCTTTGTGGGAGAGTGAGAGTCAGAGAATGTCTTTGGGAGTAGGAGGTGCAAAACTAAAACTAAATATTTCGGGGGTGCAAAGCTAAAACTAAATATTTCGACGCTTCTGTACTACCTTTCCATCATCTTCATCGCCATAAAATAAATCAATTTTTTTGGACAAAATAAATCAAATTTAAAAGCAATAAATAAATTTTAGATTTTTTTTTAATTTAAATATAGGCTAAATACCACTTATATGACTATATTCTTTTAACTTAATTTTTTATCTTTTATTTTTTTTTTAATTTAGTTTTTTATTTTAATTTTAACTGTCAATTTAATCCTTTATGTTTTAAAATGTTAATAATGTTATTTTTTTTTTACAAAATTTCATCAAAATTTTCAAACAAAACCAATAAATTTAGTTATATTTTTTAATATAAAATAAACTTTATCAAATTAACAGCTCAAATCTTCAAATAAAAATAGAGGTATATTAAATTACATAAATATCTCATATATAATGTTTAATAAATTAATATCAGATTACGTTAAAAAAAATACAAATAAATAAATAACACGAAAAACAATTAGCTAAATATATAACTAACAGAAACACAAGTGATTTATTTTTAAGTTTTCGTGAAAGAAAGGTCCATAAACTAAAAGTAATATATCCTTTAAGATTTTTCAATATATTACTACAGATCAACACATCAAATAACTATAACTAAATAACTTCGTCAAAAGAGCTGGTATGTTATGATGGCCTATATAATCCATAATCCATATTCTTTAATACTTTAAAAAAAAATACAAGAATAAATAAATATGATTTTGTGTGTTTTTTTCTACATTATTTAGAATCCTTTGTTTTAAATTTAAAAAAAAAAAAGTTAATTTTATATTTTAAAAAATTATTTTTGTAAAAACTAATTTAAAATTAATAAAAATTGTTTTAAATTCATTTATTTTAAGTTCAATAACTTATATGTTTATTATTGGAGTTGTTGAAGTCTTTGTTTGTTGAATCAACTTCATAATTGTATACATTTTCTAAAATCAAGCACTAACATATTAAGACGTGGGGCTTTATTTGCAGTACAATAAGACATTATTAACTGATTTTGAAAAACAATGGTGCTCCATGGTGGAATTTACAAAAGGTTGTTTAATCTGTCATAATTTTCTATACAGTAAACTATCATTTAATTGGTATGATCAGACTATTTCTTTTAATAAAGGCCACATTAAATTGGCACTGAGTCTAATGAGTGTTTGGAAAATATACATAACAATAAACATACAACTTGCAACTTCTATTAGTGAGTTTTTAAAATTTGAGGGGTGTAATTGAGATTTTAACATAGTTTGAATGTAATTTGCCTTTTTTTACATCACAATTAATGAACCTAACTTAATCTTCATTTCTTTGATAGCATTTAACGAAACCTACCCCCTTCAAAAAACCCTAACCCCTCCTTCACAAATCGCGGAACAACCACCACCGCCGGCACTGATAACATAACTCACCGGAAATCTAAATCAACACCGACTTGATTCAACATTGAAAAGAAAGAACCTCTCTCCAATCCTCCCAACAATTGCCTTCTTCAATGTCTACATATTTTTATTTACCTGATGAATGCTGGGAATCTGTCTACAAATTCCTAATCGACGCCGATACCGACGTCGACAACAACCGTCACTACTTGAAAAAAAGAAAAAGAAACTCTCTCAAATCTTCACAACAATTGGTTTCATCCACAAAAACAACTATAGCTACAGATTTTTATTTACCAGACGAGTATTGGGAATGTGTCTTCAAATTCCTCATCGACGACGGCGACGACAACCGTCGCTACTTGAAAACTCTCTCCCTCGTTTCAAAACAGTTTCTCTCCATCACTAACCGTCTCCGATTCTCTCTCACTCTCTATCATCCAACACCCTACTTGAAAAAATTCACCAATCTCACTTACCTCGACCTCACGTGCTTCTACGGTGACCTAAACAAAATTCTCCTCAAAATCTCTCGTTTCCAATTGAAACTCAAATCACTCAATCTCTCCAACCAATTCACTATTCCTCAAAACGGATTGCGAATTTTCTCCCAAAATATTACAACTTTAACCTCTCTTATTTGTTCCAACATGAATTCTATGAATAGCACTGACCTCTTCCTGATCGCGGATTGTTTCCCTTTGCTCGAAGAACTCGACCTCAGTAACCCTTCAAAATTCAACGATGATGACAGTGACTGTCTTCACGGGGTAGAAATTCTTTCATCCACACTTTTGCAACTCCGCACTATTAATCTCTCTAGTCATAATTATGTCAACAACCAATCGCTTTTACAATTGTTTAAGAATTGTGAGTTTCTTGAAGAAGTTACTATGTTAAACTGTCATAACTGCAATGGCGCAACCATTGACATTTCTTCTGTTATCGGTGAGAGACGTTATTTCATATTTAAATTATATGTTGGTGATGGTATCTTCAAGGCAATCATTGAGAGAGATTATGGCTCCCCTAGTAACAGCTAGAAGAAACTCACTTTGTATTGGATCATAAATGTATTTGACAATTTATTGAAAATTCTATAGAAGTGATTTAAAGTTCAAGTCATCATTGAGATGTCGGAATCTATTGTGATAAAAGAAGTTGTAAAAGATGTGTGTTTATTGTTTTATGAACATTTTCTTAACATTTCTAAACTTGTAACAATATTAGTTGATGCTCTTCTTTTGCATTGGTCTTTGCCGTTATAATACGATTTCAGAAGTGGTTTCTTTTATAATATGGCTTATTAACAGAAATAATATTCTGATCATTGCAGCCATTTAATGAAAATTTAACAAGATGAAATGAAGTTATACATATATTTGTACAATGCAATATGGCAGTGATCTTAGTAGAAAAAACCAGTACATTTCAATTATTTAATATGAGTTAATAAAACAGGTGCTTCGTAGAAGGATTCTTAGATATCATTTAATTTTGTATTACATTCCAAACTTTTGAATTGATTTTATTTGCAAATGATTTCAATATTGTAATAAATCAAACAATAAAGTCTCATCGTCGAAGGCTCATCTCTTCGTGGTCAATGTAGATTTGGCTTTTGTGTCATGTGTAGTTTTTATCATTAGGAAATGGACATTTAATATTTATGTTTGGATCTAATGTAGGGATGGTGTTAGTTTTTGGAAAGAAAACAAAAAAGGGAGTCTCTTACCAATTTGGATTGTTATATTAATCCAATGGATTGAGCTGGATTAGTTTTGATTGGCTTTTCTATGTTTTAATATTTCAGTTACCATGGATGGCTTACAAAACATTTTACTCGGATAAATTTGGGTGTATTGTGTTTTTGATTAATCCTTATAGTTGCTTGTTGTTTCTGTTATTTTTGTTGTCATAGATTCATTTAGGAGGTTTTTCGTTTCATGAACTGAATTGTAATGTATGGAAATGCAACTTTGAAGTTTGATATGCAACTTTGTAACTTTGGCTTGTTTTAGTTTGATAGGCCAAATTAGTCTAAGAATTGGAAACTTGATTTTTTTCTTGTGCATTATGTCTGCGTAGGATTTGGTATATTTATATGCTTAAGATTTTGTATATTTACATGCTGCTGAAAGCATAAATAAAAGCCCCAGATTAGGGATTTATTTATCACACGTTAATTTATATTTTATTTAAAAATTATTTTATTAGTATCTAGATATATTATTTGGTAGTCTCTCGTAGAAAGAGAATAACAAACACAAATAATGCCCCCAAGAAATTTCTAACAAACACAAATAATGCCCCCAAGAAATTTCAACTATTATTTGTATTAACAAAACAATAAAGTTATTGCTTAAGCGTGGGCTTTATTTAGGACTGGGCCTTGATTTTCTTTGTTTTACTATGTTTAGTCTTTCTGCAGTGATCTTGTAGCAGTTCATTTCACAACTTTTGAATGCATTTGACATTTTCATTCTTTTGAGTTAAAAAATGAGTTTGAACACGTTACTCCTCTTGAGGTTTTTTTGTTATTGTATCGAACTTAATATCTATTGGAAATGATAGCTAGTGTTGTTGTGAATTGAAAAATAAAGAAGTCCCACATGGGAGGGATATCACACACTAGTAATGTTTATAAGGTGGAGATATGTACCTTGGGGTGTGCTCTAATATTTTGTAAAGGAGGGAGAATGCATGCAAAATTGACCACTAGATACATGTGTTTATTTGAATTAGTAGTGTATTATTTTTTAGTATATGAAAAATTAATAAATTATTTATTTATTTAAATTAAAAGAATGCTTGCATTTTTATCTCCTATTGTTACATTAAGTACGTAATTGCCCTCCACCGAGTCAATATTAAATATATGATCCAATCTTCCTTCTTGAATTCGTGCGTTTGTCAAAACTCAAAGTCAAAACTCAAAACCCTAAGTTTGGAGCGCACGTTTTGGGTGGTCCGCTGTTTTGGAGCACACGTTTCTGAGGTTAAATCTTGGAGCGTACGTTCAGATGGACCCTTGATTTTCTAAGATTCAGTTGCAGATTTCCTCTATAAATAGAGAGTTCTCCTCAATTGGAAAATCACACTAAAAGCTCTATGTACCTTAGGCTTTTCTCTCTTCTCCCCCTTCTTACTTTTTCTTCTCTTTCTTTCGAGTGGTCTCAGTGTCATATTACGAGTGGCAGTCATCCGACTACCATATTAAGGGTGTAATTCTAGAACAATTTTCTACTGTGCAATAGAACTCCGATATAGAGTATCTAGGTTGTTTTATCCTGGGGACTTTGTGGTTGATAGTCTGTCTTGCACAATTTGGGCAGTGCCTCGAAACGTCTTAAAGAGAGTGGCCTAGTCCGCGACTCAACTTAGTAATATTTTCGATGGGATAAATTATTTTTTAAAAGTTTTTTTGAAATTCAAAAACAACAACTGAATGACGTTTTTGAACTGCCATATCTACCGACGAAATTACAGGGACATATTCTTCTGCTTCTGACTACAACAAACCATTTCGGTTTGAAGGAAGTCATTTCAAATGATTGCAACAAAAGATGTTGTTTTTTCTAACCACGAAAAAGGTTGCCAATATTTTGAAGGATGACATTCTGATTGTTCCAAAATAAGGTGAACAAAAAAAAAATGATAAGATAGCTACTGAATTAACTCAATGAGAACATAATGATTACTTATGTAAGAATTATATTCTTAATGGACTTGCTGATGATTTGTATGATTACTACAGTTCCGACAACAATACTGCTAAATAAGTTTGGGATGCTCTAAAGAAGAAATATGATACTGAGGAAGCTGGAGCCAAAAAGTATGTTGTTAGCCACTACCTCAAATATCAGATGATAGATCAGTGGAAGCTCAATCTCATGAAATCCAGAAAATTGCTCACTAGATCATTTCTAAAGGTATGTCCCTAAATGAATAGTTTCAAATTGCTGTTATTATTGACAAACTTCCCCCTGCTTGGAAAGATTTTAAAAATTCTCTCAAGCATAAAATAAAAGAATTTTCTCTAGAGAGTCTGATAACACGTCTTAGAATTGAGGAGGAATCTCGTAAGCAAGACCAAGAAGATGAAGTTCTTCTTGTGGAAAATAATAAGAAAAAGAAATTCATCGTAGCAGTTCTGAAGCCAAATGACAAACAACTAAAAAAATCAGAATCACACTTCAAATAACAACAACAAGAATGAGAACCCTCCAAAGGTCCCAATTGCAAGGCAACAACCACTTCCTAGAAATTGCCCTCTCCTGTTTCTCTGTTTCCATTGTGGGAAAAAGGGTCATATGGCACGCAAGTGTGGGAACAAACCAGACCCTGCTAATCAGGCTAACTTGACAAAAGAGTAATTCATTGTCATGATAACTGAGATCAACCTTGTTGGTGGATCAGATGGATGGTGGATAGACATTGGCGCCTCACGCCATGTCTGTTATGACCGTGCTATGTTTAAAACATACACTACTGCTGAAGATAAGAAAGTGTTGTTGGGAGATTTCCACACAACTAATGTTGTTGGTATTGGAGATATGGAACTAATATTCACCTCTGGAAAGACCTTAATTTTGAAGGATGTCATGCACACTCCAAAAATAAGGAAAAATCTGGTTTTTGGGTTTCTTCTCAATAAGGAAGGTTTACTCAGTCTATAGGGACATATTTGTACACTATTTCTAAAAATTGTATTTTTGTTGGGAAAGCGTACGCTATTGATGACATGTTTAAATTGAATGTTGAAATCAATAAAATGTTTCCTTCTGCTTACATGTTGTGTGATTTTAATATTTGGCATGCTAGACTCTTTCATATGAACAAACGTGTGATTTCAAACTTAAGTAATTTAGGCTTAATTCCAAAGTTATCTTTAAAGGATTTTTAAAAATGTGATTTTTGCAATCAAGCTAAAATAACTAAGAGTTCACATAAATCAGTAGTTAGAGGATCTGAACCTTTAGACTTAATACACTCTAATATATGTGAACTTGATGGGACGTTAACCAAAAATGGAAAACGTTATTTCATCACTTTTAATAACAATTGCTCTGACTTTACTTTTGTATATCTAATGAAAAATAAAAGTGAAGCGCTTGACATGTTTAAGATATTTGTAAGTGAAATTGAAAATCAATTTAGTAAAAAGATTAAGAGATTTCGTAGTGATAGAGGAATAGAGTATGATTCCAGTTTGTTTAATGAGTTTTATAAAACCCAAGGAATTATACATGAAACTATTGCACCGTATTCACCTTAAATGAATGGTAAAGCTGAAAGAAAGAATAGAGCTCTTATTAAACTAGTTGTTGCTATTATGCTTAACTATGGTGCTGTATCTCACTGATGGGGGCATATTATTTTGACTATTTGCTATGTTTTGAATAGAGTTCCTAATTTTAAAATCAAAACATCTCCTTATGAGATAATGAAGAAAAGACAACCCAACTTGTCTTATCTTCGAACATAGGGTTGTTTGCCTTATGTCAGAATCCCCGATCCCAAACGAATTAAACTCGCAAGTAGAGCCTATAAATGTGTATTCATTGGGTATGCAGTAAACAACAAAGCATATAGGTTTTATGACCTAAATGCGAAAGTGATCATAGAATCAAATGATGTTGACTTCTATGAAAAAAAATTCCCTTTCAAATCGAGAAATAGCAAGGGCAGCGAACCTAATCGAGAAATAGAATCAAATTATGCTTAAATGATGTTGACTTCTATGTAAACTACATGTTTTTGATGAAGACAAAGATCAACAATTATGGTCAATGCAACAAGATCAAAAAGAAGATCAAATATCTTCATTAATAAACTTCAAATTCAAACATTGAATGATAAAATGTAAAGATATATGATACAAACCAATATTTCAATTACGTGAGAACAAGTCATATTTACATATGCATTTAAAGTATTTTCAAAAGTCAAAACAACATTAACAAAGTCTTAAAAATCATATTTTTGACAAAAGACATAAGTGTATTCGAATACAACATCTTGTATTCAAATACAATGCAAGTCATAAGCAAAAATCTCAAAAGTTGTATTCGACTACGACTATGTGTAGTCGAATACACTTCAAGTTAGTGGCCAAAATCCTTATATGTGTATTCGACTACAACCATATATAGTCGAATACAAAGTAAGTCAGTGGCAAATTTTCACTAATCTGTATTAGACTACACCAATGTGTATTCGAATACAAGGTGTAATTTTTGAATAGTTTTGAACGTTACAAAGAGGTGTATTCGAATACACATATCTTGTATTCGAATACAACTAGAAACAATACAATTTTTCAGATCTGGAATGGCTCTAGAACATTGTATTTTTTCATCAAACCTCTTAGATCAATGGCCACGAATCTGAAGAGATGTTTATGGAGTATAAATACCTCATAACTTCAGATAAAAAAAAACACAATCCTTGAATCAATACCTTGAACAACTTTGAACAAAATTCTGATTTTTTACAAAGTACTTGCATTTCATTTTCATATCCTTCAGAAAGGTTCTCAAGTACTTGAATTGTTATTGGATTGTTTATCAATATACCTCTCTTTATTGTTATTCAAATCTTATTGTATCACTTGTAAAGGAAATTAGTACTTTCTTAAAAATAGCTTAATCTAAGATAGTGGTATGCTATCTTAGAAGTGTTTGTTAGAAGTTTGTAACAAGAATCCCAAGGTGGGAGTTGTACATTTTCTGACAATTAGTGGATCAATCTCTTGTGGTGTGCAAGAGGACTGGACGTACCCTTGGTTATAAGGGGAGCCAGGATAAATCTTAAGTGTTCATTTATTTGCTGCACTTTATTATTAGTAGACACTTTATTAAACTCAGAAAATTCAACTACCATATCACTAAAAACACGAAAATTTACTAACACCTAATTCACCCCCCCCCCCCCTC
>JBBPBS010000529.1:935826-948157 GCA_037974835.1 Cicer judaicum | reverse complement strand
TCCCCCCCCCCCCCCCTCTTAGGCGTACTTCTATACTTACAATTGGCATCAAAGCAGGTTAAGGTATCTTATTCCTCGATCAATTACTCATGGCTTCTGCACAACCTGTTTTTAGAGATGGTGGTAGCAGTACCAAGCCACCATGTTTTGTTGGTGAGCACTACGATTTTTAGAAGATACGTATGCCAGCGTATCTTGAAACACATGGAGACGACATATGGGATGCAATTGAAAATGGTCCTCACATTCCAAAAACTGTCATCAATAACAAAGAAGAAATAAAGATAAAAAATTCTTGGACTGATGATGATAAAAGAAAAGTGTTGTTCGATAAGAAGGCTAAGAATATATTACAATCTGCACTAGGAATTGATGAATTTTTCCGTATATCTCACTGTAAAACAGCAAAAGAAATATGGGATACGTTGGAAGCAACTCACAAAGGCACCATTGAGGTAAAATATCTAAACTCAACACACTATCACAAGAATATGAGTTATTTCGAATGCAGCCCGGAGAGTCTATTCTAGACTTACAGAAAAGGTTGTCCCACTTAACCAATCATTTGACAGCACTCAGAAAAATCTTCACCAATGATGAATTAAATCTAAAAGTACTGAGATCATTGACAAGGGCCTGGCAACCAAAAGTGACAGCAATATCCGAAAAGAAAAGCCTATCCAAAATATCTCTTTCTGCACTATTTGGAAAACTTCAAGAGTACGAAATCGAACTTGGAAGGTTAGAACAAAATGAAAGTCAAGAAAAGAAGAACAAAAATATTGCTCTAAAGGCCGAATCAAGAGAACAAATCAAGGACGACAATTCAAATGAAGATGAAAACATTATTTTTCTTGTTAAAAAAATTGGTAAGTTTCTTAAAAATGACAAAACATTCAAAAAGAAAAGTTTCAAGAAGAAAGATAACTCTACATCAAATCAAAACTTCACTTGCTTTGAATGTGGAAAAGAGGGACATATTAAAGCATATTGTCCAAACCTTGCTAAGAAGAATGCCATCAAAAAGAAAGACTTCAAGAAGGCATACATAGCTTGGGAAGACAACGAAGTAAGTTCATCTTCAGAAACAGAAAGTGAAGAATGCACCAATGTTGAATTAATGGCATCGTATCATTCAGATGATGAAGAAGAGGATAGTAATATAGACTCTCCTCATCATAATAAAACTAATAGTGAATTAATTATAGAATACAATGATGCTCAAAACGCAATTAAGGAATTATTTATTGAATGTTGAAATCTGTCTAAATTAGTGTCAACACAAAAGAAACAAATCTCAAGTCTACAAGAAAAAGTGGACATTATGGAGAAAAATTCTGAAAAACTAAAACAGAATTTTACATGCAATAAATGTGATTCCCTCTCTTTCAAAATTGTTCAATTAAATAGGGTAATTTAACGATACGAAAAGGGACAATTAGGATTGGAAAATGTTTTAAATATGCAAAGATACTCAAATGACAAAAGTGGTCTTGGATATTCAAATTTTGATAAACCAAACTTAAATAAGACTATTTTTGTTAAAGCAAGTAATCAATCCAATCAAGAAAAGATTATAGTTATGAAAAAGGATAATCTTTATAAAGAGAGAAGTATTCAAAATAAATTCCATACATATGCTACTAAAAATAGATTTAATCCTACTTGTTCTTATTGTGGTCTTCATGGTCATACACCTAATACCTGTCATATTAGAAACATTAGTATTCCAAGAGGGCACTACATACGGGTAAAGAAAGGTACTAACCATCAAGGACCCAAAGCACATTGGGTACCTAATAAAGTTTGATTTCAATTTTGTAGGTATGCAAGCAAGGTACTTCAAATATGTGGTACTTAGATAGTGGATGCTCTAAACATATGACGGGTGATGTAACAAAATTTTCAGCCTTAACACTTGAGTCAAAGGGATATGTAGTATATGGAGACAACAACAAAGGAAAAAATTTAGGCATTGGAAAAGTCGGTACAATACCATCCCCCTCGATTGAAGATGTCTTATATGTTGAAGGTCTAAAACACAATCTCATAAGCATTAGTCAGCTTTGCGACAAAGGATACAAGATAGTCTTTAACAAAGATGAGTGCATCATTCAAAATGAAGCTACAAATGAAATTCAATTTATCGGTAAGCGGTTCAAAAACATTTTTATACTTAATCTTGACGATTTATCCTTAAAAATGAAATGTCTTTTGGTAAGCGACAATAATGATGCTTGGCTATGGCATAAGAGATTTGCTCATATTCACATGGATCATTTAAAAAAATTGGTCAAGCATGATCTTGTTGTAGGCTTACCAAAAATGAAATTTATAAAGGATAAATTGTGTGACGCATGTCAAAAAGGTAAGCAAACAAAAAGTTCTTTCAAACCTAAAAATGTCATTTCAACCTCTAGACCACTTCAATTGATACATATGGACTTGTTTGGTCCATCAAGAACCAAAAGTCTTGGTGTAAACTCATATGGACTAGTTATTATTGATGATTACTCAAGGTTCACTTGGACCTTATTTTTAGCAAGTAAAAATGAAGCTTTTAAGGCATTTAAAAACTATGCCAAGCTAGTCCAAAATGAACAATCTGCCAAAATTGTATCAATTAGAAGTGATCATGGAAGAGAATTTCATAATACATCATTTGAAGAATTTTGTGAAGAAAATGGCATTTTCCACAATTTTTCTACACCAAGGACACCACAACAAAATGGAGTTGTTGAGAGAAAGAACATATCTTTGATAGAGCTCGCTAGAACTATGCTAAGCGACTCAAATCTACCAAAATATTTTTGGGCAGATGTTGTAAACGCAATATGCTATGTTTCCAACTGGGTAATCATTCAGTCAATTCTTAAGAAAACTCCGTATGAACTTTACAAAGAAAGAAAACCCAATATCTCTCACTTCCACATTTTTGGATGTAAGTGTTTTGTGTTAAACAACGACAAAGACAACCTTGGAAAATTTTATGAAAAAGCTGATGAAGCTGTAGCTCTTTCTCTCTTCTCCCAAAATCTCGTCCATCCTTCTTTCACTCAGTCACCCATTCACCCAACCTAGAAAACTACATCACTCTTTACTTCCTTCTTGTCATTCATCGTCAGATTTTTCACATATCTCACATCTTCTCTCAAAACCCATTTTTCACCAAAACCTCCTTTCTCACCATGGATGCCTGCAAACGAGGACCACGAACCAAGCACGCAGTAGTAGGTCCCTCAAGAAAACGAACAAGAAATCCCAACATCACGGATTTGTCCCGACTTCTACACACTCTGAAAGAAATTGATCATTTTCGCACATTCTACTCTGAGAAGCGACTTATCATTCCAAAGTATGGTACCTTAAACTCTTTCTCTGCCTTTGAATTTCCTGCGTTGCTCAAAGCACAACATGTTGAAGAGTTTATAGGTTACAAAGGTCCTATTTATCCGAACTTAGTTAGGGTTTTTTATTGCAATCTCATCCAAGATGGAAAAATGTTGGTATCTCGAGTTAAGGGTAAAACCATTCGGATAAATACCAAAACCATAGGCGAAATTTTGAACATTCCCTTTAATGGTCAAAAGTTTTGTCCCAACAAATTTTGTGAATGGGGTGATATCTCTAAGTATGATGTGTATGTTGCCCTATGTCGGTTTGAAAGACGCACAATGGAACAAAAAAGGACTCAGGCTGGTTCCAAATATGCTTAGCAACAGTATGGCGTGGGAAATCTTACCATTGATTATCGCCTTTTACATTATTTTCTCAGCTACATTCTGGTTCCGAAGGCTGGAAATTACTCCCAAATTACGGAGTTTGAATTACAAATTATGAATGTCATATATGAAGGTCGTCAACTAAATTGGGCATACTTTGTGAAATTTGTCATGTTTGGATCCCAAGAGGCAATTGGATTACCATATGCGAAGGAAGTTTCCCGAATTTTGGAACACTTTGGGGTGGACTTCTCTGATGAAGTTAAGTATACACCCACCAAAGAAAATATGTTACATTTAGGTGTCTTGCCTAGCATGAGGATCATATGGAATGAGGAGCTTGAATCTTTTGTGCATAAAGGTGATTATGGTCAACCATCTGATGCTGCTCAAGACGACACTGCTGGACCCTCAAATGTTGTTGCTCAGGATGACGAAGATGGCAAGGAAACAACCTATGATGATGATTATATCTCCAATCAAATGCTCATGACCCGCCTTGATTCTTTCCAAACCTTCTTCCAAAATCAATTAGAAAATCTGACCACTTCTATCGTCACTCGCTTCCAGAACATTGAAACTACTATTGCTCGCAATCGTGACGCTCTATCTCAGGACATTAGTAGTTTATCGGACAAACTTGATCATTTTCACATTCCAACGGATTTTGATTAGTTCGCTATTAGGCATGTATTTGTACTACTTTACAGTTTGCATTATGTACTACTTTGACATTTGCATTATGTACTACTTTGACATTTGCATTATGTACTACTTTGACATTTGCTTTATGTACTAATTTGTAGTTTGAATTATGTCCTGTTTTGTATTGATATCATTGCAATTTGTTAGCTATTCTGATGTTATGTCCTGTTTGTCAATTGATTTCAACATGACTTCATTTTCAATAATGATTCCTCCTTGCTCACCTATATGATGTTTTCTTATTAGTATGGTTATGCTTGCAAATTGTATGTTTTCTATATTCTTCCTTCTTTTTGATCATGTTAAAAGGGGGAGAAAATTTGGTATTGTTGTTGCCTTAAAAATCTTGTAGGTACTCAAACAATTTTTCAATTAATCACATACAACGGGGGAGTACGCATATATTACAGGGGATCAATGATTCAAACTACACAATTTCTCCACAACAACAACATTTTGTCATAATCAAAAAGGAGGAAAATGTAAACTACATGCTTTTGATGAAGACAAAGATCAACAATTATGGTCAATGCAACAAGATCAAAAAGAAGATCAAATATCTTCATTAATAAACTTCAAATCCAAACATTAAATGATAAAATGTAAAGGTATATGATACAAACCAATATTTCAATTACATTTTACATGAGAGCAAGTCATATTTACATATGCATTTAAAGTATTTTCAAAAGTCAAAACAACATTAACAAAGTCTTAAAAATCATATTTTTGACAAAAGACATAAGTGTATTCGAATACAGCATCTTGTATTTGAATACAATGCAAGTCAAAAGCAAAAATCTCAAAATTTGTATTCGACTACAACTATGTGTAATCGAATACACTTCAAGTCAGTGGCCAAAATCCTTATATGTGTATTCGACTACAACCATATGTAGTCGAATACAAAGTAAGTCAGTGGCAAATTTTCACTAATATGTATTCGACTACACCAATGTGTATTCGAATACAAGGTGTAATTTTTTAATAGTTTTGAACGTTACAAAGAGGTGTATTCGAATACACATATCGATACAACTGGAAACAATACAACTTTTCATATTTGGAATGGCTCTAGAACATTGTATTTTTTCATCAAACCTATTGGATCAATGGCCACGAATCTGAAGAGATGTTTATGGAGTATAAATACCCCATAACTTCAGATCGAAAAGAACATAATCCTTGAATCAATACCTTGAACAACTTTGAACAAAATTCTGATTTTTTACAAAGTACTTGCATTTCATTTTCATATCATTCAGAAAGGTTCTCAAGTACTTGAATTGTTATTGGATTGTTTATCAATATACCTCTCCTTATTCTTATTCAAATCTTATTGTATCACTTGTAAAGGAAATAAGTACTTTCTTAAAAATAGCTTAATCTAAGATAGTGGTGTGCTATCTTAGAAGTGTTTGTTAGAAGTTTGTAGCAAGAATCCCATGGTGGGAGTTGTACATTTTCTGACAATTAGTGGATCAATCTCTTGTGGTGTGCAAGAGGACTGGACGTACCCTTGGTTATAAGGGGAACCAGGATAAATCTTAAGTGTTCATTTATTTGCTGCACTTTATTATTAGTAGACACTTTATTAAACTCAGAAAATTCAACTACCATATCACTAAAAACACGAAATTTACTAACACCTAATTCACCCTCCCCTCTTAGACGTACTTCTATACTTACACGGGGCTTGCTTGAAGCCAAGTACTATGGTGGTAAAAGCGTTTGATGGATCCATAAGACAAGTTGTTGGAGAGATTGACCTTTCGATTCAAATCGGACCCCATAACTTTGGAATAACCTTCCAAGTGATGGATATTAAGCCGACGTATAGTTGCCTTTTAAGGAGAACGTGGATTCATGCTGCTGGAGCAGTAACATCCACTCTCCATCAAAAGCTAAAGTTTATAGTAAACAATAAGCTGGTGATAATATTTGGGGGCAGAAGATATGATAGTGAGTTATCTATCTTCTACGGGATACATTGAAGAAGCAGAGGAAGCCATTGAGACTTCCTTCCAAGTATTAGAAATCGTCAATGTTGTCTTCATGGGTGAGGGATTTCTTTTAAAAGAACCAAAACTATCTACCACATCATTGAAGCCTACAAAATCCATGTTGGAAGGAGGAGCTCTTGTTAAATTCGGGAAATTGATAGACATACCAGAAAAGAAGGATAAGTACGGGTTGGGATATGTACCTACCAAAGCTGATCAAGAGAATGTTGTAAAAGAAAAACGAGAAAGCAAGCTAGCTCGTTGGGAAAATCGGGTACCAAATTCATAAAAGATCCCTATTTGTGACATTCATCAAACCTTTCAAAGCGCCGAAATAATATATGCTTATCAAGTGGCTGTTGTGGAAGAGGATCATGTTGATGATGATACCTTTAAATTGGTGTACCCTTGTTCTCCAAACACTAATCTCAATAATTGGAAGATCATCGAGTTTTCCGTGTTTGTTAATTCATGTTCAAAGTAATTATGTATTTTAAATCCTTTTGCTTTGATTAAGGCTATAAGGATAACTAATAGGACGCATGTATTTCAATTCCGTATTTATTATTAATAAATGCATTTTTTGAATTCTCCAGTTGTTTTTGTTTTCCTTTTTTTCTTTTTTTAGCAATCTTTATTCAGTTTTCCTTTTTAATTTAAACAATGCAGAGATGAAAATGAGCATGTTGACAATAACAACGCTAGAAACCCTTCATATAGTTTGAACATCCAATTAATCACGCTGATGAGAATTGCAAGCACGGTTGTGAGCCTCCCCCATAACTAGAAAGGTTAATTGAACAGGAAGCTAAGATTATCCAACCCTATCAAGAACCTATTGAGGTGATCAATTTAGGGACTAAACATGATAAGAAAGAAATTAAAATTGGTATGTCTATGAAAGAAAGTGAACAAGAAAAGTTGGTTAAACTTTTATTTGATTGTGTGGATGTCTTTGCATGGTCATATCACGATATGCATGGGCTAGATACTAACATAGTTGAACACAAGCTACCACTCAAGCCGGAATGTGCTCCAATTAAACAAAAATTGAGGAGGATGAGGCCTGATATGTCACTTAAAATTAGAGAAGAGGTCAAAAAGCAATTTGATGCTGATTTCTTTGCAGTGGCAAAATATCCTCAATGGGTTGCTAATATTATTCCAGTTCCAAAGAAAGATGAAAAGTTTCGAATGTGTGTTGATTATCGGGATTTAAATAAAGCTAGTCCAAAATATGATTTTCCTTTGCCTCACATTGATGTCCAAGTAGATAACACTGTTCAATATTCTCTTTTCTCCTTCATGGATGGTTTCTCAGGGTATAATCAAATCAAGATGGCTCTCGAAGATATGGGGAAAACTACATTCATTACACAATGGGGGACTTTCTGTTACAAAGTGGTGTCATTTGGATTGAAGAATGATGGGGCAACCTACCAAAGGGAAATGGTAACTTTGTTTCATGACATGATGCATAAAGAAATAAGGGTTTATGTGGATGATATGATTGCAAAATCTCGGACTGAAGAAGACCATGTCGTAAACCTTCAAAAGTTGTTTGTGCGACTAAGGAAGTTCAAACTCCGTTTAAACCCTGCTAAATGCATTTTTGGTGTAAGATCAGGCAAGTTACCTGGGTTTATCGTTAGTCAAAAAGGGATAGAATTGGATTCAGATAAAGTAAGAGCAATACAAGAAATGCCCGTTCCACGCAAGGAAAAAGAAGTTCGTGGCTTTTTAGGCAGAGTGAATTACATTTCCAAGTTCATATCGCATCTCACCGCTACATGCGAGTCAATTTTCAAGTTGTTGCGCAAAGACCAAAAGGTTGAATGGAACGAGAATTGTCAAAAAGCTTTCGAAAAGATTAAGCAATACTTGTCAAAACCTCCAATATTAGTGCCTCTAGTTCCTGGAAAACCACTTATTATGTACTTAATAGTACTTGACGAGTCAATGGGTTGTGTACTAGGGAAAAAAGTTCACCGACTGTGAAATAAGATATTCACTAATTGAACGAACATGTTGTGCATTACCATGGGCCGGTCGTCGGTTGAGGCAATACATGTTATGTGATACAACTTGGTTGGTGTCTAAAATGGACTCAATTAAATACATCTTTGAGAAACCTGCTCTTACTGGAAGGATTGCCCGTTGGTAGATGTTGTTATCAGAATACAATCTGGTATACGTTACACGAAAATCTATCAAAGGAAGCGCCCTAGCGGAGTATTTGGCCCAACAACCTGAAGAAGATTATCAATAAATGTAGTGTGAATTCCCCGATGAAGGTATCATGACTTTATTTGAAGAAATTGAATCATTTGATAAAGCAAAATGGACTTTGGTATTTGATGGTGCTTCTAATGCATTAGGGCATGTAATTGGAGCCATTTTGATTTCCCCAAAGAACCAGTTCACTCCATTTACGGCTAGATTGCGTTTTGATTGCACAAACAATATTGCAGAATATGGGGCATGTGTCATGGGCATTAAAGCAACCATTGAATCAAAGATAAAAGTTCTTGAGGTATATGGAGACTCATCTTTGGTCATCCATCAAACAAAAGGAGAGTGGGAAACTCGAGAATCCAAATTGATTTCGTACCATACGCATATCAAAGAATTGGTAGAACACTTCGAGCATATCACTTTTCACCATACTCCTCGAGAAGAAAACCAATTGGTCGATGCCCTGGCCACATTGTCATCAATGTTCAAAATAAGTGACGGTCAGGATGTGCCGGTCATAAAAATTCAACAAAAGGATAAGTCAGCATATTGCTTATCGATAGAAGAAGAGCTTGATAACAAACCATGGTTTTATGATATAAAATCCTATGTTAAGAATAGGGAATATCCATCAGGTATTTCATAAAATGACAAGAGGGTTTTAAGGAGGCTCTCAATGAACTTCTTCTTAAATGGTGATGTGTTTTACAAGAGAAATCATGATATAGTTCTCCTCAGATGTGTGGATCAAGCCGAAGCAGAGAAAATTATTCAAGAGGTTCACGAAGGTTCTTTTGGAACTCATGCAAATGGACACGCAATGGCAAGAAAAATCTTGAGGGCTGGCTATTATTGGTTGACTATGAAATCTGATTGCTTTAGTTACGTAAAGAAATGTCATAAATGTCAAATATATGCTGATAAAATACATGTACCACCCACCTCTTTGAATGTTTTAACATCACCGTGGTCGTTTTCAATGTGGGGAATAGATGTTATTGGACTCATCGAGCAAAAAGCTTCCAATGGTCACTGGTTTATCCTGGTAGCTATTGATTATTTCACAAAATGGATTGAAGCCGCTTCTTATGCCAATGTGACGAGAAGTGTGGTTGTCAAATTCATTAAAAGAGAATCGATTTGTCGATATGGCTTACCAAATAAGATAATCACTGACAATCCGACCAATCTGAATAATAAAATGATGAAGGAGTTGTGTGATAGTTTCAAAATTCAGCACCATAATTCTTTGCCATATCTTCCGAAAATGAATGGAGCTGTAGAAGCAGCAAATAAGTATATCAAGAAGATCATACAAAAGATGGTGGAAACATATAAGGATTGACATGCAATGCTTCCCTTTGTATTACATGGTTATAGAACCTTTGTTCGCACCTCAACAGGGGCAACTCATTTCTCGTTGGTGTATGGAATGGAAGCGGTACTTCCCATTGAAGTTGAAATTCCCTCGATCAGAGTATTGATGGAAACAAAACTAGAAGAGGCTGAGTGGGTTCAATCACGATTTGACCAGTTAAATCTCATAGAAGAAAAAAGAATGATAGCTCTATGTCACGACCAACTATATCAAAAAAAGACTTAAAAAAGCATACGAGAAAAAAGTTTGTCCTCGAGAGTTTCAAGAACGAGACTTAGTGTTAAAGAAAATATTACCCATAAAAAAAGATGCTCGTGGAAAATGGACCCCGAATTACGAAGGACCATATGTTGTGAAAAAAGCTTTTTCTGGAGGAGCTCTAATACTCGTAGAAATGGATGGAGACGACCTTCCACTTCCAGTGAATTCATATGCATTCAAAAAATATTATGCTTAAAAAAAATGGGCTCGCTAGGTTGAAAACCTAAAAAGGCGACCTAGGCAAAATTAGAGTATCCTGATGGATTGGAAACTTGGAAGAGTGGTCAATGCAAAAGTTAGGGATAACAAAAAAATGAAGCACTTCAAACTAGGGCAATTATTATTCTTGGAAGCTGATTATTAGAATTCCTAAATTACAAGAATGACTAGCGTTTGTTATGTCTCCATCTAAATTAAACATATTTGTTCCCACATTGTAACCCCTGCCTCAATTGTTTTGCTTTTAATGTAATGAATGTACATTTTTCAATATTGTCATTCGATGTTGTACGTTACACTCTTTATATACCAATCTAGTTTCATTATTGAGTGTTCTATTGTTTCAAAATTTTGTTTTATAATAATAAATGTTGGAATATGAAATATGTGAAAATATAAAAGTATTTTAAATATTTTGATACTTGAAAATATATACACGGGAACTCGTTTGATTCTCAAGATATATGAGTGTGTGAAAAATAATAAGGAGGTTAGTCATTTTAAATAATAAGGAGGGCGGTCATTCGATAGATACGAAGAGTCATCATGTGGAAACAATATTTGTCTTTATTCATCCATTGAATCTTGGGACGGAGAAATGCATAAGGATCAGGGAATCAAATAAAATAACAAAAATTTATCTATAATGCATGACACATAAACCATACATAATTTACTCATACTCACATGATCCATGCATCTTCATTGACACTTTACCTATACTCAATACATCACACACAGATGAATCGTTCATACCTTATCATCCGAATTGCAAATATCATATACTTATTCCCCCTCTTTATCCACCTTCAAGATTGGACCAATTACGATCTACGCATCGGTAAACAATCCGAAGACGACCACTTTCATTTCTATAGATCTACGCATCGGTAACCAATCCGAAGACGATTATTTTTAATTTCTATAGATCCACGTATCGATAACCAATTTGAAGACGATCACTTTCATTTCTATATATCTACACATCAATAAACAATCCGAAGATGATCACTTTCATTTCTATAGATCTACACATCGGTAAACAATCCGAAGACGATCACTTTTCATTTCTATAGATCTACGCATCGATAACCAATCTGAAGACGATCATTTTTAATTTCTATAGATCCACACATTGGTAAGCAATCCGAAGACAATCACTTTCATTTCTATAGATCTACGCATCCGTAAACAATATGAAGACGATCACTTTCATTTCTATAGATCTACGCATCAGTGACCAATCCGAAGACAATCATTTTTAACTTTTATAGATCCACGCATCGGTAACCAATCTAAATACGATCACTTTCATTTCTTTAGATGGTAAATAATTCGAAGACGATCACTTTCATTTATATAGATCTACGTATCGGTAACCAATTCGAAGACGATCATTTTTAATTTCTACAGATCCACGCATCGGTAACCAATCTGAAGACTATCACTTTTATTTCTATAAATCCACGCATCGGTAACCAACCCGAAGACGATCACCTTCATTTCTGTCGATCTACACATCGATAACCAATCCAAAGACGATCATTTTTATTTATGTCGATCTACGCATTGGTAATTAATCCAAAGACGATTATTTTGCATATCTAAAAAATTTGCATCATTCTCACTTTAACATTTCAAATGCACTTTAATACATGTGTTTGTTATTGGACAAAACTTAGGTCCTTATGTTTACTTATCTTTTACCTGATAAGATGAAAACGAATACCATTGTTATTCATATTTTTCAAGTAAAATATAATTAAATAGGGGTAGTTGTAGTACCTCAATATTGTCCATTTTTGTTA